>VYZT01052778.1:0-51082 GCA_013400735.1 Pomatostomus ruficeps
CACTAAAGCAGGGCAGGAAAATACAAAAATGAAATCTGAAGGCATCAGCAGAGAGCTTCCCCTTCAGCAATTCCTGAATTAACAGTGGAGTTCTTGAGAGCCTTTAAACCAATGAGCACGTACCCCAAAGAGGAACTCTGTCTGTGTGTCCCCAGTGTTTACCTGCTCAGGCCATGTTGGCATTCAGAGGTGTTGGTTTTGGTGAGCATTTCACAGCCCTTTATTCAAAACTTTCACATTCCTGCTGAACAAAGCCCCCTCAGAACTGAACAGTGTTGAGAGCTGGAGAGTTCTGATGGATTGTCAGAGATGCAATGAGAGGAAAAAGCTGGAAAAATTCTAAACCCTCTGACCTGGACCTGCCAAACAGATCAGAGTGGCTGCAGGAACTGAGATTTTGGTTAACTTCATGAGCATTGCGTGATTTTACAGCTGACTTCACCCAAATCCTGTGCAGGAGTTGTTGAAATCTCTCTGGTTTTGGATGATTTGGTGCCTCTCTGGTGGAGACTCTTTTCCAGAGGCAGCAGAAGGTAACAGAGGCCCTCGAGGGGGTCTCGCATTGTGATCTCTCAAATGAGAGAACTGAACAGAAATTGATCCCTCATTGCTAATTTATTATCATATTGATAACTCCCTGTTGGATCAGGGGCCCTGGAAAGCTGAAATTCAGTGGGAGGATTCTCCAAACTCTCTGTCATTTCTTTTCTGTTCCTGATGAGCTCAAGAGAAATATTTCCTCCCTGGACTATTCACATTATGGCTTTCAGCTCATAAATTCTGGTTTTATTTTCGATTTCTAGGTGATTAAACACAAAACTTCCAATGTTTTCAACTTTACAGCAGCAGTTGCTGTTTCGTCCTTTATTACAAAGTTTTTCTGATATTTAAATTTGAGGAGGTTTCAAACATTTTCCTCCAGAAGACTCTTTCCTGTGGAGTTGTGAGTGCTGGGTTACTGTTTGTACCCTAAACCCACTGCATAGTTAATTTCCTTAAAATGAAATTTTAAAGAATTCAGTTTATTAGTCTTGCTTTTTAATGTAATGATATTTTATAGAATAACAGATAATTCATCGCCGCTGTGGCAGATTGCTGGAATGTGGTTGCTTTTTATCTTTGAAGATTTAATTTATTTTTGATTTAAAACATATTTCCAATTTGCCCCTCCCCATCCACAGAAATCCAATTTCTATTTTTGTCATTAGAGCACAATTTTAATAGGTAGAAGGATCAAGAAATTAAGAAACATTCTCTCTATTTTTATATAAACCAGAATAAATTTAAAAGTACCATGTTACTAAGCTTGATGTGCTCTGCAAAAGGAAAATAAAAAGGGAATTTATTACTTTTTTTTCCTGATATATAAAATAACTTGATTTTATTTTAAAAAGCTTACCATTTGTCCAGAGAAATCATGTCTGGTCTTTGCTTTCCCTAGAAGGCAGATGTTACAGTATTGTGATCGCAAATGGATCTTAAATAAATTAAAGAAGAAAAGATAATTCATGTTTTCCTAAAGAGCTGGTTTGGATAAAAAAGAATTTGTTCTCTCTGATGAAGAAAAAATCCCTTGGAAAAAAATCTCTGAACTTCCAAAAAGGCCTCCAGGAGAAGTAGCAGCGATGAAATTTGAAAGTCTTGAGGCTGTTCTAAGATTAAACCCATCAAATTATAAATGCATTCTTTCTTTAATGATGTTTTAATACTTTGCAGAGAAACAAAGAAGGAAGAATTTTGGGTTTTGTTTCTCAGGGACCTTTTATTTTTAATCTTACCTGAGACATCTAATTAGGATTTTGTCAGTTATAAAGACAACTTCCTTAATTACACAAATTAAATCGAGGGATGTGCTCAGAAATGGAGCTGTAGATGGAATGAGCGATTTTGGAGGTGCTCTGACTCAATTCTCTCTCATGGTGACTCTTCAATCCCTTCATTTGCCAACATTTCTTGTGTTTCAGGGGAATTGCTCCTGATTTCAAAAACCTAATGATGCTCTGGAAATCCAGAGGCCGTGTGTGGGTAAGGAGGCAGCTTCCTCCTCAGCAATTCCTGAATTTGAACTTATTTCCAGGCTTTAATGAGAATTGGCTGAGGAAGGGCTGGCAGGGGCTCCCTCCACCCATCAGCACCAACCAAGACGTAGCAGGAGCCATGAAAATATAAAAAATCCACAGGAATATTGATTAGATGTCATTATTTTGTAGGAATAAACGCCAAACTCCAGGCTTTATTATTCCCCAATAAATCTGCTGCTTCTGGAAACTGCTCCCTACTAGACAGGCACCAAACCAACCCAAACCAGAAAGGTTTTAATAACTAATACAAGGACTGTGGGAAAATAATCTGTAATGTTACGCAGTGCTCATTGAGTGAACAAAACTCATCATCTGGGTTGGTCCCACCAGCTCTGCTAATTCAGACAAAAGCCAGAATTTAGCCACAAAAACTTGGGAATGAAAACTGAGTTTGTGCACAGAGCTGGAGATCACCAGCTGATTTGTAATGGTTGCTTTGATTTGATTGTTAATCCTGCACCCACATTAAAAAACGCTGTTCTGGTTTGGTGCCGCGGTTGGGCTCTCCAGCGGTTTCTCGCCGTGTCTGCCCAGACAGAGCGGATTGTCCCTGCAGCGAACCCATGGGAGCCACCTGCATTCCCAAAGGAATGAAGGGAGCCCAAGCAGAGTCTGATCCTTCCAGAAACTTCCCTGTCTGGGGTGGGGATCAGTGGAGAGCAGAGCTGGCAGGATGAGCATTCCTGACCCGGCGGGATGAGTGTTCCTGACCCAGCAGGATGAGCGTTATGGACCCGGCGGGATGAGTGTTCCTGACCCGGCGGGATGAGCGTTCCTGACCCAGTGTGATGAGTGTTATGGACCTGGCAGGATGAGCGTTCCTGACCCGGTGGGATGAGCGTTCCTGACCCGGCGGGATGAGTGTTCCTGACCCGACGGGATGAGTGTTATGGACCCCATGCGATGAGCATTCCTGACCTGGCGGGATGAGCATTGGTGACCCGACAGGATGAGTGTTGTTGACTCAGCAGGATGAGCATTCCTGACCCGGCGGGATGAGCACTAAGGACCCAGTGGGATGAGTGTTCCTGACCCGGTGGGATGAGTGTTCCTGACCCGGCAGGATGAGCGTTCCTGACCTGGCGGGATGAGCGTTATGGACCCAGTGGGATGAGTGTTCCTGACCTGGCGGGATGAGCATTATTGACTCGCCATGACGGCCCCTGGAAACCATGGGAGAACTGGAACCAGCAGGATGAGGGGAAAACTCGTCAGGCCCCAGAGCCCTGCCCCAGGCAGGAAATGGGATTTCAGCCCCTGGTCCCAGCAGGTCTGTTCTGGGAATGTGTCACAGGTTATGTGTGGTGATTCCAGGGCTCCAGCACGAGCAATTATTCCTGTTCTGGCATATCTCAGTGCACGGGTGAACTGAGATGGACAGGATGTGGTTATTACAATTTCTTTGCTTTAGGGGCTGCTCCGGTGTCTCTTTCTGGGAGCTCCAGTATGGAGATGGACAGGACACGGTTATCTACAACTGCTTTGCCTTGGAGGCTGCTCCTGTGTCTCCTTCCCCAGCTGATGTGGCCTTTTCAAATTCCTGGCTCTGTTCTTGGTTCGTACCCTCTAATTTTTTTCCTGACAACAGAAAAGAGTTGTTAACCCTTGAATGTGAGAACGGATTGCCTCCCTCTTTACTCCTCCTCGGGGTGTCCTGCACCTCTGCTCACTGCAGTGTGAGGGAAGAAACCACAACAAAAATCTCTTTGGAATGGTGTAAGAAAAGCTGTTTGTGTGACCCCTGTAAAGATGGCAACGTTTCGGTCCAAAATGGATTGCAGACCATAAAAACTGAACAGGT
Source organism: Pomatostomus ruficeps (assembly GCA_013400735.1). Taxonomy (NCBI): domain Eukaryota; kingdom Metazoa; phylum Chordata; class Aves; order Passeriformes; family Timaliidae; genus Pomatostomus; species Pomatostomus ruficeps. Next base: position 3,883 of record VYZT01052778.1, read on the forward strand.
GAGCTCTGCCTGCAGTCCTGAGCGCTGCTGGGGCGTGCAGCAGTCAATCCTGACCTCCTGGCTCTGGAAAGAGAGGAATTTCAGCTGCGTTTGGGCACGGTGAGGAGCGATGTGCTCATAGCCGGGTTCCTGTAATAGGGAGCACACGGTTCACACCCAGCCACTGCTGGCAGCTCTCAGCTGCTGTCGGAACAGCAGCCGCCCTCTCACAGGTGTGAACTGCAGAAATGGGAGTCAGACTTGGTGGGAAGGCAAATAAACCCAAGATGAGAGCTTTTCACCCATTTATTCAGCTTGGGTAATTCCCAGAGTTGAGGATGAGATCTACAGCTGGCATGAAGTGAGAACCCTCTTGTCGTGAGTTTGCTCTCGCTGTGGAGTTGCCAAGGAAGTTTAACTCCTATTTGGGCTAGGAACTGAAAATCTGGAGCTTGGTTGTTATGTAGCCTCATCTTAAAAAAAAAGAAAAAAAAGAAAAAAAAGAAAAAAAAGAAAAAAAAGAAAAGTTTGCTTTGGTCTAAATTAAGGAGGCTTTTTTGGGAGGAAATTTGGCTAAATGACAGTCAGGGTGTTCCACAAGGAGCTGAGCTGAGCAGCCTCCTGGGAGAACAAATATGGACCAGGACAGTTCAGCCTTTCTGTTAGGAACTGAAGTAGGGGGTTGATGTCACAGTGTGCTACTCACCAGTAGCAAAGGCCTTCTAAAATAGATGCTGGTAGGCAGAATATTTAGAGAAAATGAAGGTTTGGTGAGAGCCTGCTAAATGAACAAATATTTATAATTTGTTTGGTTATAAACCTGCAGGTAATAATGGTTTCCTGCCTCTGAGGAGGGGGTGATCAGCAGCCTGAAGCTTGCAGGACTCAGAATAAAGGGAGCTCCTCCTGGACAGGACAGCCAGCCTGGAAGGGACAGTCCCTGCAGGGCTGGGCTGTGTCCCCAGGCTGGCTGTGCTTGCAGAGGGAGAAAGATCCCAGTGGGATCCGGATCCAGATCCAGGCAGGTCCTGCTGCCCCTTCTCACCTGTGTCTCATCCCAAGCAGCTGGGAGCTCCAGTGGAATCTGGATCCAGGATCCAGGTAGGTCCTGCTGCCCCTTCCCCGCCCGCGTCTCATCCCAAGCAGCTGGGAGCTCCAGTGGAATCTGGATCCAGGATCCAGGTAGGTCCTGCTGCCCCTTCTCACCTGTGTCTCATCCCATCAGGTTGGGATCTCCAGTGGGATCCGGATCCAGGCAGGTCCTGCTGCCCCTTCCCCGTCCATGTCTCATCCCAAGCCGCCGGGAGCTGCTCTCCGAGGTGGGGATCACAGCGGGATGTGTGTTTAGCAATAGGATTACACAGCCACCATTAATCTCGTTATTTTGGTCCGTTCATGCACTGAGAGGATCTTTCCAGCTGGCTCAAAACCACCGAGTAAATTCCAGGCAAGGAGCAAGTGTGGGTGTTCCGTGGCTCTGACATTTTCCCTGGTCCCTGGCATTTTGTCCATTCCTATATATCATCACCATGGCTACAGTGGGGATGTCTCCGAGAACTCCGGGATAAATCTGACAGCACCTCCTCAGAAGTACTTAAAATCATGTAATTAAGCAAGAAAATGCAGCTGATTGAGGAGGTTAGAGCTGCCTGGCGGAAGATTACAGCACATTTCATGATTAACAATCAGAACGTTCTTCTCCAAACCTCTGCCCAATTTAGCAGCCCAAGGTTTGAGCTGAGGCTCTGCTCTCAGTGCTGCAGGGAGAAGGGAGGAGGATGATTTCCCACCATTTTCCTGCTTTCCTGGTGTTTACTCCAGTGTCAGTCTCTGTTCTAATTTTGCTCCTCGCTTTAACTGACTGAACAGAAGTTCTGAAAAAGCAGAAAGGTCAATGCTGCTGATCCCAGCACCGTGATTCCCCTCAGCTTCTTGGCAGTTGATAATTAGGATGAAGGAATAGGATAAAAACAAATCATTTTAGTGACAGAAGCTTTGCTCCCATCAGTTAATGGGCCAAAATTCATCTTTTCTCTGAAGTTACAGGTTGGTTTCAGAGGCAAACTCGTGTTTATTTACTGGAAACACGTTTCTGTGCAACTCTGTAGTGTTGGTGAGAACGGAAAGTAATTCCTGTGTGGAATACAGGAGGATTATTTAGAGTTTTAAATAGAAATTATTGTATAAACTCATAGAATGGGGAGGGTTGGAAGGGACTTTAAAGATCAGAATGGCTCAAAGACAGGAATGATTTGAGGGAGGTGAGAGCACGAGAGGGATCCTGAGAGACAATTCCTGGTTGGACTGTCCAGGGAGTTTTCCTGTGAAATCTGCTGGGTTGGAGGCTGCTCTCGGAGCAGAAGGGACAATGCTGCTGCCAAAGCAGCTCCATTTCTCCTTGCACACCTCACAGACATTGGTGCCCTTAGGGAAACCCCGAGTTTGTGGGCAAAGTGGGGTTTTCAGCAGGATTTCTAAGGTGACACCGTGGCAGGGGAGGAAAGGTCCTTAACCACGCTTAGCTCTGAGCCAGGTACTTTGATCTTCCTGCTGTCATTTCTGGATGTATTATTATCCCTGGAGTTCTGGCCACATTCCCTATTTTATTTTAAAAATAAATATATATATATGTGAAAATGAATATGTAAATTGCCACCTATTTTCTTGGCAGCCTTCAAAAAACTTCTTGGCTCGTTTTGCCCTCTGTGGTAACTGAGGCCATGTCAACCTCCCCGTTTTTTTGGGAAAGTTATTTAACTCTTCCTCCATCACTTGGTTGGAGTCGTGAGTTACAGAAAGAGAAAATGTTCCTGTTGTTTGATTCCTTTCTCTACACCCCCGCTCAAAATGAGGGGTTTTTGCTATATATAAAATGTAGAAGTGTGTTAAAGGTTGGGGAGAAACTGCAAGTGCTGCAGATAAGATTTAAAAAAGAAAGAGCTTCTCATTCTCTAGGAATATTATTTCATTTTCTGTGAATAAACACCAGCTGCATTCAAGGGCAGGAGCCCTGAGAGAAAGGAGAGTCAGCACATGCAGCCATGGAATTGGGGTTTTTTGCACCCAGATCCTTTAAGAGAATAATTTCTTTAATCTTAATGTTTGTTGTGAATACTGATTTCAATTGCACCTCCTTTTGGATATACCATGCAGAGATTTTGCAATATTTTAAGGATTTTTTTTGCTTGCACATAGAAATTAATAATCGGAGCGATCATGGGGAAAATGAACAAGTTTTTCCCCCCACAATATAGCGCAGATTTAAATTTGCAAGTCCTTTAAAAATGGATAATGCACTGTGTTTGCATCTTTATATTCTCCTCTTGCAAAACTCAGCGTGATTTGTGGAGGGAATTAAAATTAAAAAATACATCCCTGATGCTGGAGGCCTGGTTTGAGTGTAAACACAGCTGAAAAAGTCCTGTGCCAATGTCTGCATGTCCCAGCTGTGGAAAAGCTGCTGAGGAATCTGACTTTTGCTTAAAAACTCTCGGGGAAGTGCCAGCACAGATATCATTATTAGCATATGTTAAACCAGAGCAAAAAAAAAAAAATTCTCTTTACATAAGAGCTGCTGCTGGAGTGATCAAATATCTCAAATATCTCCATGGCTGCAGGTCAGGATGTGCAAATGAACCCGAACATTCCAGAATTCAGTCCCTGGCAGGGAGGGGCAGAGGGTTTGCAGCAAACAGGGGCTGGGAGTGTTCGTGCCCAGGCTGAGGGATGGGAGGATGTGCAGGCCGCAGGAATTATTGACTCACAGGAGAAGAACATGAAGCCGGCATTTAAAATTCGAGCCTGTAATTAACTCACCTCGAAATGATCTTGCAGGATTTCTATTGCGCGGGGTTGTGGGGCTGAAAAGCTGCGATTTTCCTACTGAGCAGGCAGGGCTCGGGTCCACAGTTAATCTGGAGGGGAAAACACTCCAGCGTTTGGAATTCATGGTGCTTGTAATAAAAGCAAGGGGGAGAAGCTGCAGAGCAGGGCAGTGACAGACATTATCTAACTCTGGGCGCTGGGAGGGTGAGAGGAATCAGCATTTATTGTCACGTTAAAGCAACAAAATGAGAATTTTGCAGAAAGTTCTGGCTGTGAACAAGCCTGTGCGTTTGAGATAAAAATAGGGAGAGGTGGGGATGTAACTCTGAATTATGTAAACTCCTCTAACGCAAGGATTCCAGTCCTTTCCGAGGCAGAGCACCTTGATGCTGATATCAGGTTTTGATATTGGGTTGGTTTTATTTATTTTGTTCTGTGACTCTGTTCCCTCTCACAATACAAATTTTAATTTCAGCATATTTATCCTTTTCCAGCCATGCAGACAAATGCCAGAAAATCTGAACAAGAAAGAGGAGCTGGTTCCACCCAAGGCCGGGCTGGGTGGGCAGCGTGGGGGGCAGCCCTGTCCGTGGCAGGGGGTTGGAATTAAATGAACTTTACAGCCCATTCCAACCCCAACCTTTGTGCATTTCCATGGAAAGAGACTTTGCTTGCTCAAGGCATCAACACAAATAAGAAAAAAGAATTTTAACATCTTTTATTCTTGCTTGTGGCATCTCCTTTCCATGATTGTTTGCATCCCTGCCTGTGCCTGAGAAGCGCTGGGTGGAAATTGGCCTTCCAAGATGATGGGAAAAGCTCTAACTTTGCATGGTTTTCCCCTACAATAACCCCATTTTCCTCCTGGAAAACAAATTATCTTCCAGCCCTACCCTCATTTCAGACCACTGAAGACGCAGGAACGTGTGATGTTTTCCCCAGCGTTGCCTTTTTAGCTGATATTATCCCGGGGTGTTGTAAAAATCTTGAGAATATATTTTCAGATTGGAAAATTGCAGCACTCTGCTTCAGATGTGTTGAAATGTTGTGTTCCAGCACCAGCGAACGGCTCTTTGCAGTTTTTAAACACGATGTGAATCCTGACATGTTGCTGGGACTTCTGTTTTGATTAGTCAGAATTACAGAATTACCCAACAAAACAAAAAAAATATTCTGCCAGGGAGTTTTTGGTTGTCCTGTTCTGCCTTTTTTTAAAGTCTAATTTTTCCTCCATCTGGCTGCTGCTAGCCTTACCCTTGCATTCGTGCATCTCATACAAGAGTGAGTGATTTGAGGTATTTTTATTTTCAGCCCGGCTGCCCTGTGGTTCCTGGGTCAATCGGTGAGAAATGCCACTCCTGACCCCGAGGTGTGGCTGGCAGAAGCATTGCCTGGGGACTGCAGAGGGAGGGAATGGGATTTGAAGTTATTTTTGGGCTTCCAGATTGACTTTGCTGAGTGCAAGTCAGAATAACCCTGAATGTGGTGGTTCCAGTCCTCCCCATGCTTCATCTTCCTCTGCTTCTTTCAGAATATTCAGGAGGGGTGGATGGGCACGGTCCTTTCACAGAATTCCAGAAGGTTTTGGGTTGGGAGGGACCTTAAATCCCATCCTGTGTCACCCCTGCCATGGCAGGGACACCTCCCACTGTCCCAGGGTGCTCCAAATCCCGTCCAACCTGGCCTGGGACATTTCCAGGGATGGGGCACCACCAGCCCTGTCCCGCTGTGGGATTTTCTTTATGGAAAAGTCAATCCTGCGAACAAATCCAGCCTTTATTGTATCAAATTATGGAAACTTTGCTGGAAACCTGAGCCCCACATCATCCTCCCCGTTTAATCTGATATTTTCCAGATTTGTATCTTTGTTATATTCTGATTTTTTTCCTTAGCTACTTCCTGACTCAGTATTGCTACAGGTAGTGCTGGAGTGGGGATGAAATAATTCCTGTGGAAGAGACAAAAATTTTGAAATTTTCTGTTCCTGTTTCACTCACGTTTTTATGCAGAGCAGCTCGTGGGATTCTTCTGGGTTTTTCTAATTATTCCCAGCAGGTTTGCAGAGTGAATTTGTGCAAGGAGGAGGTGGGATAGCACATTCCAGAAAAAATGGACTTGAACGTTTGCTCAAACAAAGCTTCTGAAAACATCCAAAAATCCAAATATATTGCAAGTCAGAACTGAGAACCAGGAAGCCGGCACTGCTTCCATGGTCTGTGCTACCACAGGGATGGGAAGATGAGGGATGAGTTAATCAGCGAGCTGCTAATTTACCTTTAATCAATAACATCCTTAATAACTACGTGTTGTCAAAGGCTAAACCATGAATTGCTCTGGTGCCTCCCGTTCCTGCACACGGCAATCAGCGCTCGGCGTTAATGAGATGATCTCAGTTTCATTATCACCTCTGGAACGAGCCCTTGATCACCTCTGCCTGGAGCTCTCGCAGTTGTCCTCAATTGTCACAGCAATGGGGACTCTCTCCAAGGCCTTTCCATCGGGATCTATTTCGGGCTGGAAAGGGAATTTAATCAATTATTTCACGATCCTCAGGTTTGCCTCATCCACATGGCTCACATGGGAATTTCCAATTCATTTTCACACTCAGATGGGAAGGGCCACAAATCCAAATGCCTTGCTGAGGCTGTGATGTGGATAACAATGTTTCATCAGGTTTGGAAAGTGGCCGTGTTTTGTCCAAAGCAGGAAAACGTTGTAAATGAATTTCTAAATCCCTGTAATATTCATGACTCACATCTCATCCTTTAGAAGCAGAGGGACGGGGGAGAGGAGGGAATTGCGTCGTACCTTGGTGGAATTCTTCTTTCATTTCAGCCTGCAAATAATCTTTAAGAAAAAATAAAATCCTTCAGAGGTTTAAGTAATTTCAAATATTTTCTCTCAAGGCTGGTGAGGGCCAGTCCGCTCTGGCCTTTTGCTCATCAGAATTTCTATTCTTCATGGGTTTCATCCAAACCCTGGGATTCCCTTGGCCACAGGGGGCTCTGGGTCATCTTTTGGGGTCTCTCACAAGCTTTGTGCCACATTTGACTGTCCTGGCCATGGCTGCCAACCTCCTTTTCCTGTGTTTCTTGTCCTTTAATTCCTCTCTCTCCATCCAGCTGGCCCCATGTGCTCCCATTAGTGCCACAATTCCTCCCTGCTTAAAGCAGCTTTAAAGATCTGCTTCAGAAACAAGCTAAGTACAAAAATAAAACAATAAAAACCCCCACTTCCACAATATTTTAAGGGATTTTGGTCTTGTTTGTCTTTAATTGCATTTCAGTTAAGAAACTAATAAGCAGCTCCCTCAGTTAGGTCTATCTTGCTCCGTGAGTAACACGGTGTAAAAAATAAGAGCGAGGTTTCCTTTAAATGTTTCATAAACTTTGCGTCATCAATAATAATTTTCTCCTGCTTTCTCTCAGCAGCCCTAAATCCAATAAGGCTTTGGTGGGAGCCAGTCTGACCAGCATGTGGTGCTTTATCCGAGACATCTCAGCTCTCCCTGCTTTCCTTTTCCAAACGATTTCCTGCAGCAGCTTTGGATTGAGGTTTACAGAATGCAGATTCCTACATTTTCTAGGAATTCCTATCGATGCTTTTGTGATGCTTGATGGAAATATTTCACCTCCACATTCCCAGGTTTCTCAGGACCCTGTGCACTGAACGCTGTGATGTAACAGCAGCAGAGAGTTTGGAATGTTTGATGCAAATTTTGGGCTTCTAATGGGCAAAAAGTGAAGTTACTCATAATTGTTAAACACTAAATATTTTCAGCTCTTGCATTGGCAGCCAAGTGAATTGCAGCTGTGGAAATGCAGATGTGCTCAGCCCAGGCTGATTTCTGTCACCTCACTCCCTAAACCACCCCAGGGCATGGATGAATGTTCAAATGGGATGTAGGAGATGTCATTCCAAATCTGGAATTTATGGTGGGAATCCTGCTGCCACCTGCTGTCAGGTGAGGAATTGGGTGTTCCTCTGCAGAATTTTGTGATTCTGACTGATTTTTAAAAAATTACAACTTTTAATTTCCAAATTTTTACTGATCATCAGATTTCAAGCTCTTGGCATTTCCTCCCTTAAGAAGGCATTTGTTTCATAACTTCTGGTTTGTTTTCTTATCACAACAGGCCTGCTGAACATCTGCTTGGCATTTCATTTTTAATATTTCCATAAACTGCAAGTGAGGGTGAATTGCAGGGTGGGCTGCTGATGTTTTGCATTTATTGCAGGTGGGATGTGGGGAAGCAGAGGCCTCATCAGCGAGGGAATTTGTGGCTATGATTTGGTGTCCCCAAGCATTTAAACACCAACTTTAAGGCAGCCAGATGTTGGTTTAGACGGAGAATTTCCAACAGGACTCGGAGATGTTTCTGTCTGCAGGTTGTGGTCTGGAAGGAAGACAGGGAAGCGCTGCTGGTGTGGCAGGGGAGGGCACTGCCACATTTCCAGGAGCATGGAGCTGATATCGGAGCCAAAGGGTAACTCTGGTACCTCTGATTTCAGGCCTGGAGTCGGTGTGGGTGGGTGCAGAGAGCACCTGAGTTGCCAGTTATGAAGGGTGCTAATTATAATTTAAATTCCACTTCCAACCCCAAGCCCGGCAATTTCACCTGTTTATAAAGGTCTTGCTGAGTGTTATGCTATTATAGATACTCTCTAAAATCTCTCCGACACTTTGACCACTCTTGCTGCTGTAAAACTTTGCCCGGGAGGTGCAGGTGCCCTGAACCAGGATAATCTGTAACTGGGAGTGCTCCTCTTGCAAGGAGTTCATGCTAGAGCTCCACTATATCTTCATATCTTTGTGGTTGCAAACCACATCTTTCTAACCAGAACTGATAACAAATAATGGTTTTACACTTAGACCAAGCCTAGCTATATCAGAATTAAAGACTTCTGGATCCTGCTTCACTCATTTTTGAAAACAGAAGTCACAGAAATCACGTTCCTCAGGTATGGAAGTCATTATCTGAAGACAGTAAATCAGCAGGAAGGTGTAACCCTGGGTTTCCTTAGCATCCAGCACCAGCAGGACACAAAGTGAGGTGGAACTGGTCAGAATTTCTTTCCCTGCTGCCTTTCTTGTGGAAATGCTGACCAAACCCCCTTCCCTGCCAAAGCAATGGTGAACACACAAGGAAGCTCCGCTTCTCTCACAAGGGGGAAGGTGTTCAGGTAAATTTTAGGTCATTTTTGGTAGTGATCCAAATACCACGAGCAGCTCCTCAGCGTCCCTGATGAAACCCATGCTCGCTTATCCAGCAGAAGAGAGGGGCTCAAAGCTTGATGGTTTCAGAGACAGGTGCCAGAGTCTATGGAAGTCTCACAGATGATTCACATTGGAAAGTGGCCTCCTGGATGTCCCTTTTGAGCGATTTCCCTAAATCCTGCAGGGCTGATGCCCCTGGCTGCCCTTGCCAGGACCAAGACAGGTCACGGTCCCTCAGTGGTGCCCACAGGACAGCTCTTCCTGATGAGCTCCCATCAGCAGCCGCCTGCTGGGCGGGGATTTGTTTGCTCTCTGGTTGTTTGGTTAGGATGCAGCGTTTGGGCTCATTCCTTCTGTGCAAAGCTGTTGTTAATCATTATTTTTGGGCTGATATTCCAGCTGCGCTGTCCTGCTGCCATGGGTGCTGTGTCCCGCTCATGCTGTCAGCACTGTTCCCTCACTCAGGGTTTTTTCGTTCTTAGGGGGAAGGGGGTTTTTATGGGGAGATGCAGCCGTAGCTGTGAATCCATGGAAACTGCATCCTCCAACTCCTTTCTCAGTGCTCCCTCGCTGGAAGTGTCCCCTGCCTGTAGGACTGGCTGGTTCTCACATGTTACCCAAGGAGTAGCAGCAGTCAGGGCTGTTCATTTCATGTGTGCAATATTTACCTTTTAATCCCGATAGAAATCTCTTTCCATAACCCTTACTGCCCTCAGACTGAGCTTTTCCTGCATTTGCTGGGTACCACGTTCAGTGGAGATGAGAGTGCAACTTCAGCACCAGCCTGGCTTCGTGTGCCACCCAAAAATAGCTCCTTTACTGCTGAGAGCTGCTGTTTGGGCACCACCGTGCCCCTGGGTCCTTTCCAGCTCAGAATATCCTGTGATTTGTGACAGAAGCGAGCACTGGTGACCTGTCTGAAATAAAGGCAGGCTCAGCTGGGAGTGGTGTCTGCGGTGGGGTTTTAACCTGTGCAGGTCCCTGCTGGGCGGGCAGGAGAGGTCTGAGCACAGGGAATATTTGAGTTTAATTCAGCTGTAGTGCTCACGAGCAGTTATCACTGTTATCACTCAGCTGCTCAGGAGTTCCACACCTGTGGTTAACGGGCAACACTGGGTTTGTTTCAGCTCCCCAGGTTTACATCCCAGGGAAAGCAGTGCTTTGTTCCTGCTGCCTTCCCCCTTTTCCTTGGGAGCAGCAGATCCCTGCCCCAAACCTCTGTCCTTCCCCTCTCCTGGTGCTGATCAGGCAGATTTTGGTGTATTTTGGTGTGTTTTGCCTCAGACCTGCCATCCAAAGCCTGGCTTACTTTTGTCTCTTAGCCCTAACCCCACTCTCAAGGAGTTCTATTCTGTGTTTTAAACAGAAAAGTGGGACATAAATCCAGGAGATGGAAAAGGCGTGTGGTAATGAGGTGGATTCAGCACCAGCTTTGGCCATGAGGGGGATGGATGAATGGACAGATGGATGGATGGATGGATGGATGGATGGATGGATGGATGGATGGATGGATGGATGGATGGATGGATGGACAGATGGATGGAGGGATGGATGGGTGGATGATGTCCCACTCTGCTCATGGCATCAGTCCCTGTTGCAGCAGGACATCAGCATGTTCCTGCACTGAGGGCTTTCAGCTGAAGTGAACTGCAAAGTGCTGCAAATCTGTGCTGAATTCATCTTTGAGGCAACACAGGCGCGATCTAGAGCTCCTTGAAGCCATTGAAAACGCTGCCTTTGGCTTCAGCAGATTTGGATGAGACCTTGAAATCTGGAGGAGCTCAGCTCTTTTGTGTGGTTATCTTAACAAGCAAAGCTGAACGAGAGAATCAGCCGGCGTTCGAGATGGAAGGCGCTATTTAAACACAGAAAGGATCTGCTTTCCCTTTGCCTTTTAGGCTCTGATTTCTGATGGTCACTATAGCAACAGGAGCCAAAGAGATGAAGAACTGGAAAACACGCGCTTCACTGTGACAAGTTCAATTTACAGCCAGCTCGGCGATGTAACAAATCTGTGCCGTGTTCGGGGAGGAGCTGGGCACAGGGAAGGGAGCAGCGCCAGGCTGGGGTGTGCTGTGAGGTGGGGACACCCAAGCTGGACTCCACACTAATGAGCCTTCCTCATTAAACACCTCAGGACTTCCTCATTAAACACCTCAGGATGAATGAAGCGTTGGGATGGAGCCTGGACTTCTCTCAAAACAACTCCAATGGGTCAGGGAGAACGCAAATTTCACATTTTGGGGGTTTTAACTCAGCCTTTTTGGCGCTCTGGGGGTCTCTGGGTGTGGCAGCCGTGGGGTTGCGGTGCCCTGGCACAGCCCTGGGCTCCCATCCGTGCTGGATCAGCAGCCTGGATCCCAGCGGGACCAGGGAACTTCACAAAGCAGTTCCCTGGTACAAACAACTCATCTGTGACAGCATGGCCCTGAAGTGTCCCTTGCTTTGGGGACAAAGTGCTTACAGCTGCCACCCCCAGTGCTGGGGCAGCTGTGAATTCCCGATGCCAGGATGCCAGGGCTGCCCAAACCCTGGGATAAAGAGTTTGGAAAATCTGCCTTCAATATATTCTGTATCTATCACACCTGGATTTTTTGGGCTGGCTTATCCCACGGGCTTTGGTGGGGAAGGGTTCTGCTCAAAGGAAATCAGGTGTGGGGGTTGCAAAGGGGGCACAGGATCTGTGTCCCTGAGTGTGGGGTTCTGGTTATTGCCTCTTGCCCAACAACATTTGCTTCTTTTGTTTTATTTTTATTTTTTACTTCATTTTTCTTTCCCCCTCCTGCCAACAGCCTGGTTTTCTCTTTGCTGATTAGGCCATTCTGTGCATTTTTGACTGTTCTCTCCAGCACATTTCTCCTGCCTGTCCAACCCTTTTCCTCTCAGTCTCAGCGTGCTCCCTGCTGTGATATGAGCACTACAGATCAAGAGGACAATCAGCTGGAGAACAATATGACAGCAGGTGGGGATTATTCTCTCCCTTCTGATGTGACTCAAATACGTGTCAGTCACCAAACAAAACCCTGTTTCAGTTTAGAGGCAAAAATAGATTGGTACATGGGTAAATCAGCAACAATAGATTTTTTTTTCCTCTCCACAAATCTGCATTTTTTTTTTCCTAATGCTGCTTTTATGCATCTGACTTTTAGCAGCTGTGATTTCTGTTCCTGGTGAATGTACATGGACTTTATTCAACTAGATCAAGCACTTTTGTGTCAGTAATTACTGTGATGGAGCAGTTCAGTACTGGGCGAGGTTGGCATGCTGTTAATATTATGCTTTACTAGTAGAACTGTACTTGTGCAGAGTCTTTATAGGGTAAGGAGTATAATCAGAAGATAAAGTGGATTCTGAGTGAACCAGATTAGACAAAAAAAAGGTTTAAAAGGTTTGCAGGAGAGCGAGCTTGCCTTCAACCCTCAGCCTGGCAGATGTGGGTGAGCTGGGTGGGCCTAATCCTATGTTCAGCCTCTCTGTCACTGTCCCAGCGCTGCCAAAACTCAACAAAACAGCTCTGGGCTGTCTCTGGGGCTGAGGGAATTCAGGAGATGCTCGCTGTGCCTCTGGGGCTGAGGGAATTCAGGAGATGCTCGCTGTGCCTCTGGGGCTGGATGCAGGAGGAGGTGGCAGTGTCCCACTGTCCCACTGTCCCGCCGCAGGGCCGGGTGCTGCTGTGCCCATGAGCATTGCCCTCCTTTGTCTGCCCTTTGTGCCTCGGCTCCTTTCCATCTCCCTGCCTCATTTGTCCATGGAAATGGAGCTGTTTCCCCCAAGCTCTGCTCTCTTCTCTCTGCCCTGGTGTTTGGGTGAGCGGCCCTTTTCAGGAGCGCTCACAGTGTCACCTCCCTGTCCCTTCACTGGAGCTGCCAAGGTGCTCCTCACTCTGTCTGCCTTTGCCACCTCGACTCTGCTCACTCACGTTTCCCACTCCATCACTCTCACATTCCTTATCCTCCCTTTCATTTCTTTTCAAAAGTCTTCTCTTTCCTATTTAGTCACAGAATTTTTCACATCTGCTGCCTCCTTTTTCTTCCCCCTCATCAGGGCTGCTGCTTTTCTCCCACAGAAGCTTCAGAGCTCGCTCAGAAATGCTCCCCTTGCCCTTTGAATTAATAGTTTGATTTCCTTCCTCCTCTCCAGTCCATGCTCTGGTGCGTATTTGTTGATTTTACCTTACCTNGATGCTCGCTGTGCCTCTGGGGCTGAGGGAATTCAGGAGATGCTCGCTGTGCCTCTGGGGCTGGATGCAGGAGGAGGTGGCAGTGTCCCACTGTCCCACTGTCCCGCCGCAGGGCCGGGTGCTGCTGTGCCCATGAGCATTGCCCTCCTTTGTCTGCCCTTTGTGCCTCGGCTCCTTTCCATCTCCCTGCCTCATTTGTCCATGGAAATGGAGCTGTTTCCCCCAAGCTCTGCTCTCTTCTCTCTGCCCTGGTGTTTGGGTGAGCGGCCCTTTTCAGGAGCGCTCACAGTGTCACCTCCCTGTCCCTTCACTGGAGCTGCCAAGGTGCTCCTCACTCTGCCTGCCTTTGCCACCTCGACTCTGCTCACTCACGTTTCCCACTCCATCACTCTCACATTCCTTATCCTCCCTTTCATTTCTTTTCAAAAGTCTTCTCTTTCCTATTTAGTCACAGAATTTTTCACATCTGCTGCCTCCTTTTTCTTCCCCCTCATCAGGGCTGCTGCTTTTCTCCCGCAGAAGCTTCAGAGCTCGCTCAGAAATGCTCCCCTTGCCCTTTGAATTAATAGTTTGATTTCCTTCCTCCTCTCCAGTCCATGCTCTGGTGCGTATTTGTTGATTTTACCTTACCTAATGAGCGTTTGATGTACTTAGATAATCACTGGAGCGCTGGTTGGGACCCCATGTGTCCCCTTTCCTGGATGAATGCTCTGAAGAGGGACCAGATGATGATGATTAAAAAATAGTAAAAAAAAATTCCACTCTGCACGGCACAAGAAATCTTTAGTTGTCCTCTCCAAAGTGGAACAGCTTCAGCACAGCCTGCGGGCTGGCAGCCAGGGCTGCCTTTTGGGAAACAGGAGATATTTTGAGTGCAGCAGCAGAGAGAGCAGAGCCCAAATTGCTGAGGCATTAGCTGAAGGCAGCTCTGCTGGAACCCACCACGGAGCCGCCTCCTTCTGCTCGGGTCTTGAGGAAAGGTCTCGGCTCCGTGACGTGAGGAGCTGGCTCAGCCCTGCGTGTCCTGAACGGAGCACTGAGCTCCCCGTGCTGCCTTTTTCCCAGCCTGGCAATGAAACCCGAGATAGTTTTGGTACAGGAGGGGATATAAAAGTGAATCTTTCTTTGGAGGCCTCCAGGGGCAGTTATGGAAGAGTGGCCACAAAAGCCCAGCCCCACAGGGGCACACACGATTTTATCCGTTTGGTAAATCAGCAGAATTGACAAAAAAGCCCCAATTAGGAGCACAAGGGGTGATGCAAGTCCCCCCCAGGTGCAGCCCCTTCTCTGGAGCCCCCTTGGTGCTGGCTGGGCTTTGGTTATGAAAATCTGTCTTTGGTACCCAGGGAGAACCAAGAGAGCTCAGGGGTCCTGGAATTTGTTTTGTCCTCCTGCCCAGGGAAAGGGCCTGGAAAACTCCTGGGAAAACCAGCCCCTGATGCAATAATGAGCTCCAGAGCTCCAAATATCAGTGTAGAGAACACAGAGAATAGATAAAAGAAAAAAAGGCAAAAACCAAAACGGCATCACCTGTACCCTGCAGCCCCCTTTAAGCCCTTTCCTGGCTCAGGGCTGGCTGCTGGCCCTGCTGGTCATGGGTTTGCGTCCCAGCTGGGGCTACCCAGCCCTTGTGTCCCCTGGGGAGGATCCAGAGGGGCAGGGTCTCCCCCGGAACACAGCTCTGTCCTGGATCCTGCCCTGGGATGAGCCTGTGCTGAGCTCATGGTTCCAGGGCAGGTTTAGGGCTGAGCTCGTGGTTCCAGGGCAGGTTTGAGGCTGAGCTTGTGGTTCCAGGGCAGGTTTGAGGCTGAGCTCGTGGTTCCAGGGCAGGTTTAAGGCTGGCTGCAGCTCTGGATTTGGGGTTGGACGTTTCTGGCACTGCAGGGCTGTTCCTCAGGGTCACTGCCTGCTGGCTGTCAGCTCCAGGCTGTCAGCCCTGAGGAGCCCAGGCTGGACATCCCGAGCCTTGTCTGCTGACCCCAGCCTCTCTCCTGCTCAGCAGTGCCAGTGCTGCCTCTCCCCGTGTCCCCAGCCTGGGGACAGCAGCTCTGGCTCGCTCCACTGCCCCATTCCCCTCTCAGGACAGACCTGAGACTCCTTTAAACCTTCCAGGGCTTCAGACAGGTTCCAGGGGTGGGTTGGGAGCTCAGCAGAGCTCCTGGCTGGGGGAAATCCACGCTCCCCTCTCCATGTCTGCTCTGTTCTTAGCTCTGCTTGACATTTTCTCTTCCCCACACAGTTATCCTCAGCCTGAAATAACTGAAAAGCAATATAAAATATCTTATTTATCTTTGTGCAGGATGTCAGCCTGTTCTACCCTTAAATTCCCCGAGGACTCGGGGGCAGATTTTTTCAAAGCACTGCTGCATTTTTGGGTGAGCAGAGCAAAGTTTCTTGATGTCTGTAAAACTTGGGATTGCTTTCTGCAGACTCCAGCCAGGTGATCACGCAGCCCTCCAATCTTTCACTCCTTTATGGGGCATCATCTTGTGCCTCTCCAATTTTCAGGATTTTTAAAGTGCTGTTTTTCTGCTGTACTTTCATTTTGCCAAGACCTCGCTGCATCTTGTTTGCTGCAGGCACAGGGCTTGGCAGGCCTTGTATTCCTGAAATACCTTTTTGGGATCAAAGTGACTTTGTTTTTAAAAATGGAATAGGTATTGAATTGTTTTATTTTTATTAAGAGACTTGAAAAAATAATCATCCCAGCAATAGTCTAAATGGAACATTGCAGCAGCTTTACATAAATATTTTAAATTTCTGTCCAATTTTAGGAAGATAGAATCCAAAATGTCAAATTCTTGTGGAGTGAGAACAGCTTTTGGATATTTGTTTCTGGAAAACCACATTACTGATTAGTTGAATGTTTTCCTTTCCTTGATTTTATTTTGTATCAGCAATAGGTTAACAAAAACCTGTGACATTTTTTGGTTGCTCTTGAACCTTCTCTTCTAGTTTTAGCAAGATACTTTAAATCCTATATCCACACATTTGCATAAAACTACATCTTGGGCTTTGGTGCTCTGTAATTACAGCTTTATAATATTTATCAAACTGAGTTTCTTCTTACTAAAAATGAGAAAAAATTTGGAGTGTGATGCCTCAAAGTTTGTGGGGTTTTTTTTGCTAGGCCTTAAAAATGTGTGTAGGCCTCTCATATCTTATAGGCTACTGCTTTTTGCTGTTTTTCTTTAGAATTTTTATTTGGAGGTGGCCAAGCAGGATCCTTGCCCTGTAAAGTGCACGTAAGAGAAGTTGAGAAGGAGCCGGGGAGCCGTGAAGTGGAACAGAGGAATGGCGAGGTTTGTTAATCGCCAATAAAAGCCCCGAGGAGCGCGGGAAGAAGACAACTGTGTAAAATCCATCACTCCATCAGCCCCAGCCCCACGGGCCTCCGTGGCACCCATCCAGAGCCGCTTAATGCAGCCGTGAAATTAACAGCTCCAGTAATGAGCACGTCCGGCCCACGGGGAGGCTGCTGGAGAAAACTCAGCACAACGCGAAAAACCAGCCCAAAACCAGCGGTGCCTCCAGCCCTGAGCTGCTGGGAGCCGGGCACTGCAGCCCTTGGGGGGAATTTTGGGGGCTTGGAAGGGGGAGCGGCTCTGGGAATGGGGTGAGCAGCTCTGGGGATGGGGTGAGCAGCTCTGGGATTGGGGAGAGATTGGGGTAAGCAGCTCAGGGAATGGGGTGAGCAGCTCTGGGGATGGGGTGAGCAGCTCTGGGATTGGGGGGAGCAGCTCTGGGGATTGGGGTGAGCAGCTCTGGGAATGGGGTGAGCTCCAAGGAAAGGCCCCAGAGCAAAGCCAGGAGGAGAGAACCATGTCCCTGCAGATGTTATGGGGTGCAGGTGTGGTCCCTGGACTGGTCTGTAGTCCTTGGATGGGAATTTTATGGGCTCGGCAGGGGGAGCAGCTCTGGGGATTGGGTGAGCAGCTCTGGGATTGGGGGGAGCAGCTCTGGGGATTGGGGTGAGCAGCTCTGGGAGTGGGGTGAGATTGGGGTGAGCAGCTCAGGGAATGGGGTGAGCAGCTCTGGGATTGGGGTGAGATTGGGGTGAGCAGCTCTGGGAATGGGGTGAGCAGCTCTGGGGATGGAGTGAGCAGCTCTGGGAATGGGGTGAGAAGCTCTGGGATTGGGGTGAGCAGCTCTGGGAATGGGGTGAGATTGGGGTAAGCAGCTCAGGGAATGGGGTGAGCAGCTCTGAGGATGGGGTGAGCAGCTCTGGGACTGGGGTGAGATTGGGGTAAGCAGCTCTGGGGATAGGGTGAGCTCCAAGGAAAGGCCCCAGAGCAAAGCCAGGAGGAGAGAACCATGTCCCTGCAGATGTTACAGGGTGCAGGTGTGGTCCCTGTCCTGAGTGGGATGTGCAGCAAGGATGATCAGCACGGGGTTTGTTATGGGAAAAGCTGTGGGCATGCAGGATCTGCTCCTTCCCTGGGCTTCTCCGTGCTGGGTGTCATAAAGCAATTTAAAAGCAGCTCAGAAAGGGCTCAGAGTCAAGAAGAGAACACAAAGTGCTTTGGCTGCTCTTCCTGGCATGGATTCCTGCAAGGGGAGGTGAAAAGCCAGGAGGTTGGGCAGAAGGGGGACGCAGTGACCTAAAGCAAGGGTTTAAAAAAGAGGAGAGGGGAGAGAGAGGGCTTTTGGCAGAAAATCAGGGGATTTGGTCAAAGTGTGGATAGCAGTGGCAGTGAATGAGGAGAGTGGGGATCACCCTTGGTGACATCTCTCTGGAACACGGCAGCTCACATCGGCTGTAGGGTTGTGCTGCCAATTTCCATAATGCAGATTTGGGCCATGTGATGCCCTGCACACCCTCACTGCCCGCGTTCCCTGTCTTCTGTGCTCAGGTGACGAGCTCAGAATCATTTTCAAGCACATTTCTGTATCTCCTAATAGGCAAAAACCTGAATGAGGCAGTCTAAAGCCAGGAGGCAAAGACATTGAAAAGCTTTTAGCTCAAATCCTCATCATTCAGGGGTTTCATTAATTTATTTTTTTTTTTAAATACTTCTCGCAAGTATTTAATTTCACCCTTCGGTCTTGCTGCAGCCATCCTGCTTTAGCTGCAGCATCCATTTGCCTGTAATTACAGCCGTGTCATTCAGCTCTCAAACACCCCCTCAGACACTCTTTTGGTGAAGTGGAATTTTAAATATAAAGCGAGAGTTAATCAGCAGCCAGATTGAAGCGTTGCAGAAAGACAGCGGAGCTGCTTGATATTCCCCAGAACTCCAGTGGCTGTTTTATGTGTGTTTTAAACCACGCTGTGCCTGATGACCTTGTAATGATGGAGTCTGAGGGGAAACAGAGACTGAATCATCACTTCGGAGACCGATGGCTTCGGCGGCGCCTGACGCTCTGTGCACGGTCACGGGAAAAAAAATAGCAGTTTTCAAAGGTCAGGACATGGATTTGGCAGCAGGCCCAGCTACCTAAAAACATCTGCAGAGCTGCTGTGGGGCTCTGATGAGCAGGAGGCGGGAGGAGGTGGAGAGCTGGAGCCAGATGTGCTCAGTAGCAGCTGCTCTGCCCCCAGAGCTGGTGTTTCCGAGAGCTTTGCCATTCCCACATCTCCCTGGGATGTCCCAGAAATGGCCTGAGCACAAATGGGGTGTCACAGCTGATCAGAGACTGCTGCAGAACCTGAAATTGGTGCTGGGGGTGTTGTGTTATTTGGGGAGCTGAGTCCCAAATCCTGCTGGAGATCCGGGCACCCGAGCCCAGCTGATGTTGCACGGGCAGGTCCCAGCTCCTGAGTGCTCCCTCTGCCCTTTCTCAGGGGCACAGGGCATTCAGCACTGCTCCCGGGGCAGGACAATGGGGCACTGAGAGAGCTCAGCCTCAAAATCCTGCCCTTGGCACTGGCACCTTTGGCTGCCACATTTCCCTGCTTCGGGAGCCTCAACCTTTCCTGGCACCTCACACATTCCTGGCACCTCACGGGTTCCTGGCACCCCACAGGTTCCTGGCACCTCATGGGTTCCTGGCACCCCACACGTTCCTGGCACCCCACACATTCCTGGCAGCCTCCAGCTCCCTCCCTGGAGCTGCCAGGACCTCCTGATGGCACGAGGCTGCCTCCAGGCTCGGTGCCACGCACAGGACAGCTCGGTGCCAGCTCCCAGGTGTCTGCCTCGAGGCTGTGCCATCCCTCCTCTGCCAACCCCTCCTTCCCGACCCCTCCACTCCAAACCCCTGCAGGTTCCTAAAACCCCACGTAGGGAAGGCTCTGACCCCTCTGTGCCTGTGCTGGACCCCGCACCAGCGGTGGGGCAGGTACTGGGGCAGGTTTTTTGGGCAGGTCTTTGGGCAGGGGTGTGGATTGCTGCCCTGGTGAGGCAGAGCTGGCAGCAGAGCTGGCAGCATCCCAGGGAAGGAGCGAGGGCAGGGAATTGGGAGCAGAGTCCCCCCAGCTGCCAGCAGCACGCCTGCAGGGAGAGCAGCTGCTCGAGCGGGCAGCCAGGGCCCCCAGGGAAGGAGTCCATGGCCCAGGACGCCCCTGGGACAGGCAGGGATGCCTCACCTTGAAGGTTTGTCCTTGGAGATGCTGGCTGCTCTCTGGTCCTGAAATGAAACACCCTGGTTCTGCTGTTTTTCAAAAGGCGGCTGCAATATTTTGGATACTTGATTATATAATTAGCTTTTAGCTGCTCTCTATACCGTGGCTTAATTATTCTGCATGCCACTGTTAAATAATTAGAGCTGTCTTGTTTACTAGCAAATTTCCTGTTTGTTGCTCCAGGGTGATTTGTTTTGTATTAAATTAAGTACCCAGGGCAAGTAGCATTCAAGTGTCCCAAATGCCAGCGAAGAATTGGGTTGGTTTGTTTTGCCTCTGGGCAGGTTTGAGATGTTTCCAGAATGGACACAACTAACGAGCTGTCTCTTGGTTCAAGATCCCTCTCCTTCCCAAAAACAAAGCTTTCTTCTTCTGATTTTTTCTTTTTCTTTCCTTTTTTTTTTAAAAAATATTTTCTCTTTAATTCTGTGTTGCCTGAATTGTACTTGGAGCTCCTTCCAAACTGAGGATTGACATGAAAACTTTGGCTTTGCCCCTGCAGGACTTGGATAACTTGGGATGAGACTCCCTATCCCCCGGGGATATGTTCTGTCAGCTCTTCTGCCAGTTCCTTGAGCTGACCATTTCTTTGTGTTTTGGGATCACTGCTGCAGCCCCAGCTGTTCTGAAACGCTTGGGTGAAACTTGAGGGGAAAAGAGGACGATAAAGGCAGGGCCAGGATTCAAACTGTAAGGATTAAAATGATTTTTTAAAGCAGGTTGTGGGTGAGAGGAACGTCTGTTGAGCTGATTGTTGACCAGCACCCCCAGGGGAGAACCACAGTCATTAAAATTTGAGTGTGTTTTGGAGAGCCCAGGTTTTGTCACCCAGCCTGTGGCTCTGTTGACAAAACCTGCACAAATAAACTTTATCAAGAGCGCCTTTTATCTCCGATGAGGAGGAAAACACAGCAAGAGGAGGAGATGTCTGCAGAAAAGCCTCTGTCCCTCATTTCTGAAGGTCTGTGCAGAAAGCGGGGTGGGAATAAAGCAGCCACCCCTTGCTGCTCAGGTCAGGAGCTGGGTGTTATACCAGGTGCAATAAATGCATCAAAGGCAGAATATTGATGTATTTGCAGGAACAAACCCATTGCAATGCCAGGCAAGGCCTCCCTTCCCTCACAGTGGCCAGCAGCAGTAACTTCTGAGCAAACCAGGGAAATCTACAGGGGATTTATATTTTTCTCCTCCTACATGGGAATTTATGTGTCACCTATTCATTTGGGTTTTATTTTCGAACCTCTGCAATATCTATTTAGGAGCCTGGGAAGGGGGAGGAGTGTGTGTCCTGTAAGGCTTGGCAGGCACTTTGGAGTTCCATAGGCAATGTGCTTACTCAGTTATTTTTGGATTATTTAATGTGTGATATCCACTCCTCCTCCCCCCCGCCGGCTGGACTTGCTGGGAGGAGCTGCAGCCGGCAGGGACGAGCATCCCCCATCCCTCTGCCGTGTGCAGAGCCTCACGCCAGGCACCAGCAACGCCTTTTCTGTGCTCACCTGGAAGAACTTTGTTGCTCTCTGGTTTCTGGACCCCTCTGCTGAAGTTGTTGGAGCTCCCAAGCCAAGGCAGGGAGCGCTGGGCACTGCTGGGCTGCAGTGAGTGATGGCTGTGAGTGTCCCCTGCCTGTGACAGATCCAGGCTCACACCCCAGTGAAATGCACATTTTTCTTCATTTCCATGGAGCTGAAGTGTTGGCACAGCAGCTTCGTTAAATGGAGTTGCTCTTTAACCCCTAGGACTTGATCACGGGTGGGCCAGGTGGGTAATTTGCCATGGCAGGTTCCTGCCGCCTTTGTGCTTTTCAGACACCTGATCTGTTCAGCTGGAAGCTGAACCTTTCCCAGGCACACCATGATTTAGGAGTCATGCATTATAGTTTTTTTGTTTTTTCTTTTTATACCCTTTTAAAATATATTTTATCCCCTTTTTAAATATATTTTATACCCTTTTCTTTCCTTGTACCCCTTACCTAATACCCTGTACCTTTAACACTCCATGTTTGTAATTTTGTAGTCTGATATTGAGCTCAGTTTGGGGTTCTCTGAGGGGAGAAGACAAAACATCCCTACTATCTCAAAACTAGAGACTGCAACCTTAGAGAGTCTCCTCTCTGGAACATGTTTTTAAGCTCAGCTGTAGTCTCATTTCGGGGTGATAGTTACCTCACTTGTTAAGTTACTCATTAGAAGATTTCAGGCAGATATGCTAATTTGTGAAGCCCATAAAATAGTGTACGTGTTGTCCACGAGGAAGTTTTTGCAGACAGTTTTCTCACAAGAGTTTTTTCTAAAACTTTTCTCACGAAAGTTTTTTCGAGACTTGAGGATACACACGGAGCTGCTCGGCGTGTTTTCACCTTTGATCCTATTAAACCCAAGGTAATATCCTTTTTCCCTCTACTGCTGTGTCTGCTTCTTATTTTTACCAGCGCTTAACGCATCAGGAGCTGTGGGCAGAATGGATGGGAGTTGGGTAGCTGAGCTCATTTAAAGACCTCGCTGCATATTCACATTCCTAAAATGTGGCAGTGAGCCAGTTTTCATCGATATTTAAATACTGACAGAGGCACTCAGAATAAAAATCCTACCAGGTGACCACTGCATCCTTAAACTTTTAAATTCTCCTATATATCTAGCATTTAAAGGCTTAATTTTCAAGTCCCATTTGTTTGAAATAATTTAATGAGTCCACATTGCTTTTAACAACTGAAGATCTTACTTCAAACAGGTATTTTTGCAAAAAGGTTAAGTGTTCTAATCGCCGGGAAAAGACCCTAAATTTGAATTTATTTGAGTGGAGTTCAAATCTGAATTTTCTTAGGACTCTCCAGTGCCAATGGATCCATCACTGGAGGGTTGCCATGGGAAGAGGGGGCTGCACCCCATGGGATGCTCGGGGTGGGGGAGCACCACAGTGCCCTGACACTGCCAAGGTGGGACCTGGTCCTGCAAAAAGGGTCTTTGAGTTGGTGCCAAGAGGAAGATTCACCTCTGAGAGGGGAAAAAGCTCAAGCAGAAAAACCCCATGTTTTTGGGTAGTTTCCATCTTTTCTGCCCTGTGGGGCAGGTGAAGGGCTCCCTTTGCAGCTGTAAACTGCTGCACAGTCACGTTGCCTGTGAATTGCAATAAATTGTTACTAACACTAAGGGGAGAGAAATGTGACTTTTTTATTGTTGTTTATTTTTTAATCAACCCTGTGTAAGCCTGTGCATGCGTCTGTCACCAGAGACCCTCTTCCTTCTGCCCTTAACGCCATTTCTGCTGCCAGCCTGAAGATTGACTGTCCCAGGCTGGCATTTTTCCAGAGCCAGTTTTTCTTCTTGTCAGCTTTTCTCTTCTTTCTTTCAGTTTTTTTTTTTGTTTTGTTTTTGTTTTTTGGGTTTTTTTTTGTTTGTTTGTTTTGTTTTGGGGTTTTTTTTGTTTTTTTTTTGTTTTTTTTTTTTTTTAAATTTTTTGTTTTTTTCCTCCTCTTTGGTGACAGCATTTCTCTGTTCAGCCTCATTCCATGCTCGACTCTTCCCCGTGCTGGGATTTGGCTGCACGTGCTAAGGAGCGATAGCAAAGCGAGCTTGGAAGTGCCTTTAAAAGCTCAAACACATGGGAGACATCAGCCAGCAGAGGAAACGTTTAACTGCAAAGTGATCTACAGTTCAAGGGATTCATGGAAATGAACCTGACTGCGAGGCAGGCCTGGGAGGTGTAAAAGCGTGCTGGAAGGGGAGGTTTGTCAGAGGAAAAGGGCGTGAAATGGCTGTGCTGGAGAAGGACGAGCAGGGCACGAGGATGTGGATTTTGGGCTTTGTTTTGTTGTGCGTTCATCCGTCAGGGTCTGGACTTGTCCTTTTTCCCTGTTAGCATCCCCAGCAGTGTTTGCTCGTGGCCTGGCAGCCCCAGCGCCAGCTCTGTGCTGTTCCTGCTGCCTGGACCAGGAGCTGGACCTGTGCTTGCACCTCCTGCCTGCTCTGCTTGCAGGGCAAGCCTGGCACCTGGAAAAGATCCAGACAGAGGATCTGTTGTGTTATAGATGAAATCACGAGCTGGAATTCTAGCAGCGAAATATTGAACATTTATTAGTAGAGCAAAGGCAAAACCAGTGCTGGGTGCTTGGCGATCCTGCCAGAGGCACAACTTCATTTTACAGTCAACTTAAGTATCTTCTCAACTGTTCCATATTCATAAAGCTCAGGGGCTGATTTATACTTCATTCACCCTCCTTTCCTTGATCTCTGCCCCCCGTTATCCAACAGTCGACATCCTGGTTCTGGACAATCTCAGAGTTGAAGGCAGGCGCC
This sequence comes from Pomatostomus ruficeps, assembly GCA_013400735.1. NCBI lineage: Eukaryota > Metazoa > Chordata > Aves > Passeriformes > Timaliidae > Pomatostomus > Pomatostomus ruficeps. The sequence goes on from VYZT01052778.1 coordinate 27,945, forward strand.
TCCTCAGTCTTGTCCTGATTTGTAGCTGGTAATTTATTTGGGACGTGTGAGTTTTTTGATAAGATAGCAACTTCTTGGAATGCATGCGGTTTATCTTTGTTTTCTTTAAGATATGTTGATCTCCGGTGCTGTGGTGTATCAGCTCAAATGACATTTATTACCATGCAATTACTACGTTTCCCTAACATGTTACAACTATTTCCAAGTTACAATCCCCCCCAGCCTTGTTTCTACTATTCTCTATCTTAATGCTATTTCTACATTATCATTTATTATTGCTCCTATTTACTTATAAATGTTACATTAATGCATGCAAAGTTTATTTCTACATACTACGCGGTTACTCGTGAATGGAAGCCAACATTTATTATTCCCTTATTTATCACAGGTTGCCTGTGCAGGTCGTGGATGTGGCAGGTTTTAGGGCCTTTAGAGTGCCCAGGGCTGGAGCGTGCCTGGCTTTCCTGCTGCCCCAATCTGTCCTGGCACAGGGCGAGGGCTCTGCAGCCTCTGCGTGGTGGAGGAGCAGGAACCTGCTGTCCCTACCCTGCAGAGCCCGCTGCTGCTGCTGCTCAGGACAGGAGCCAGAAAGGATAACGAGGCACCCTGGGAGCCCCTTCCAGGCTGTGAAGATGAAAGGTCTGAGCCTCTCTCGTACCCATGTTCTTTACCTGCTCAGACAAGGCAGCAAGCGGGCTGACAGCAGGAGCTCGGACAGCCCCGGGAGCTGTCAGCGCCTTGATTCACTCACAACACAAAAAATCTGGCTTGGACATTCGCCTCAGACCTTCCTGACTTTGCTTTATTCCTGAGCAGCCTGTCCGGAGCTGGGGGGATCCAGCCCTGCCCGTGCTGGGCCGGGCTCGGTGTGAGCAGCTCGGCTGCGCTGCCTTGCACAGTCTGTGCTTTCCTGTGCCCACATCTGACCCCAGCTCCAGCCCTGCCTTGCACAGTTTGTGCTTTCCTGTGCTCACATCTGACCCCAGCTCCAGCCCCTGCCTTGCACAGTTTGTGCTGTCCTGTGCTCACATTTGACCCCAGCCCCTGCCTTGCACGGTTTGTGCTTTCCTGTGCTCACATTTGACCCCAGCCCCTGCCTTGCACAGTTTGTGTTTTCCTGTGCTCACATTGGACCCCAGCTCCAGCCCTGCCTTGCACAGTCTATGTTTCCTGTGCTCACATTTGACCCCAGCTCCAGCCCTGCCTTGCACAGTTTGTGTCTCCTGTGCTCACATCTGACCCCAGCTCCAGCCCCGTGCTGGCTGGGAGCCGCAGGCAGCAGCCACGCTGCTCCAATGCAACGGAGCTGCCCCAATGCCACGGAGCCGCTCCAATGCCACGGAGCTGTTTTCCTGGAACAGCACTGCTGAAAGTGCTGGCAGCTTCACCGCGTGAAATTCAATGTACATCGTCCTGAGTGACGAGGGTTTGTGGATCTTTGCTTGGGCACATTACGGGATTGATGGGGTGTGAAACAATTCCAGGACTGACAGTGCAGAGACCAGAAAACGCTGTTGTGTGTGTGGAAATGCAGAGCAATGGACGAGTTCTGTGCCGGGAGAGGTGTTGGGGTGTCAGTCCCTCCCCCATCTGAGAGCAGAATTGTGTGGTAAAAGTGATAATCATGAAATCATCACAGGATGGGTTGGGTTGGGAGCACCTTAAAGTTCACCCCATTCCCATGGCAGGGACACCTCCCACTGTCCCAGGCTGCTCCCAGCCCCATCCAACCTGACCTTGGGCACTGCCAGGGATCCAGGGGCAGCCACAGCTCCTCTGGGCACCCTCAGGGCCTCCCCACCCTCGTGGAAAAGAATTTCTTCCTAAAATCTGATCTAAATTTCTTTCCCAGCAAGTGGAGCAGCCTGGGCAGTGGCTGTGAGCTGTGCAGTGGATGATGCAGCTTTTAATTGGGTTCAAATGCTTAATCACATCCATGGAAATACCAGGTAAACAAAAGCGAACTCCAGCAATCAGAGGTGGCAGCAGCAGCTCTTGCCTTTTCAGATTCCTTCCTGGCCTGGTAATTCAGGGGATAAAATTGGTTCTAAACTGATGGAGATGATTTGAGCTTGGCCTTTGGGGGATGAGGTCTCTGCTGCAGGTGGGAATTTCTCTGTCTCGTTTTGGGTCAGTTGATAAAGCAATGACTCCTCCTAGAACTGCACGGGTGACCTTTTTTTAAACAACGTGAGCGATAAAATATTTGAGGTCTGGCAATTTAGGGAAAAATGGGAGTGTTTGAGGCAGGCAATGAGAACTGGCAGCAGTATATTGAAATATTGGCCTGGTATCCTCCTGCAGGTGAGGCTGCAGATAAGAACAGGGATAAATCGGTTTTCCTTCGTGTCGGTTGCAGTAAAATCTCTTTTCTCTGGAAGAGTTTCTCACCCTCTCAGGAACCTGGGGCTGAAAGAAGGTTTGTGAGACAGCTCAGCAGAGCTGCAGAGCTGCACCCCAGGCCCCAGCAGTGGGAGAGGGTCCTGGTGGGGCCGGGAGGGAGGCTGGATGTGGCAGAATGGAAATGCCTGATTTGGGAACGTCTGTGGGTGATGATGTGAACATTCTGCCATTAACGGAGAATTCAAAGACAGCTGCTGGGGGTTAGAAACTTAAAATAGCCCAACAGGTAAAATCAGCAGCAGCAGAGGAAGCAGCAGAGATTTCCAAAGCAGGCACTGGGGAAGCAGGGACAATAAAACTCAGTAAACAAAATGCAAAGCTGTTTGGAAGGTGGAGATGCTCCTGAGAGGTGTTTGCACCGTGGAAAGGCTCATTCTACATCTGTTTGTGCATTTCAGATGGCCCAGGGCAAGATTCAGAGGAGGATTTAAGTGCTGCAGCTTTGTTTAGTGCAGCAGAATTGAGAAAGCTCCTCCTCACCTCGAGCCTGGAGCTGCCTGCTGGATGCAGGGTGTGAGTTCTCCTCGATTGATCGCCTGTAATTGTCATTAAATCAGTGAGCAGATCTCACATTTTCCTTGGCTGTGCTGTAGAGCACCTCCAGTCTTCCACCCTCAGTGGAAAGGAGTCTGGAATATGGAAATATTCCATTTATTCAGCTTTACCTCGCCTTCAACACAGCCCCTGTTGGTGAGAGCAGCCCTGCAGGAGCTTTTCCTGAGGGGAATTTCAGCTCAGGGTTTTATTTTCTCAGAGTGCTCCATTACTGTGAGGATTTACCTTGGAGAAGGAGCTGAAGAACAGCTTTTTTCAGCTTTTGGCTGTCAATAGGTTCCCACATGGAGTTCTTAAATGAAATTATTCTAGTAAAAAATTCTGTAAGAAATTAAGTTGGTGTTGTGGATGAATTATTATCTTTTTTTTATGCTAGTTGAGGCTATGTAGGGAAGAGACTACCAACCAAATGTGCAAAATGAAATGTTTTTAATGGATGCATTTTTCGTGAAGGGCTTTAGCCGCTGTTCCCTTTTCTAGGGTTAAAGCTTTCACCTCTTCTCCACCCCAAAATCTGCATTTGTGTTTGATTTCCCAGGGCCAGCTGCCCGAGCAGATCCCAGACCTTGGAACCCTCAGTCATGCAGAACAGTGTGAATTCCTGACTTATCCCATCCCTTCCACTGAGGCGCTTTACAGAGGAATTGTTGCAAGAAAAGTTGATATTTTCCCTGTCCATCCAATTTCTTTGTGGAAAAATACCAAGGAGCCATCGCAGACCTGCTTACACCCCACGCTCCCATCTGCTCGGAATGGCACTGGCTCACTTTTCATGCCCTGAAGCCTCATTTGCTCATGAAAAATATCGACCCAGCTGCCCGTGTGCTGCCACAGGTGAGACTCTGCCTTTGAGTTCCTGAAAACAAAGCCACAATTTCTGGTGGCTCTCCAAAAGCTGTGCTCTGGTAGTGCTGGGAGCAGGGAGCACTCCTGGTTCTGGGAATGCTGCTGCCAACCCTACACAGCATCACCCCAAAGGTGTGATTGGTGTTGAGAGAAATGTCAATCAAAATTGGAAATTTCTGCGGTATTGTGATCTACCTGGAAATAACCTGCTCCCAGCTCAGAGGAGAGCGAAAGGAGGGACAGCAAATTGCCTTTGTGCTGGATTTGATATTTACATCTCACACTTTGCCAAATAGGTTTGTTATTTATAGCAGAGCAGCAGCAATATTCATCAGTTGCCATGGACGTATTAAGCTCAGCGAGTACAACAGTGGAGCACAATCTGCTCTGCCGGAGCAATTCTGAGATGTTTTCACGCCGAGCGAAACAGTTTGTGTTCAATTTAAGAGTTAAACGCTGGGTTTCTCCGGAGCCGTTTCTGGGATTTCAGATATAAAAATGGAAATGCTTTATTGGAAATTTAATGGGAAGAGCAGCGCTGTACACAGGAACCCTAAAGAACTCCCCGTCACTAGGCAGCGTTCAGGAGCGCAATTTACGGGGCTTAAAAAGCAGAATATGCCATGAGGGTGCCCAGAATCCCATTAATAGGGATCTATTTTTGATGAGGTGAAAAAACCAAATGTAAAATAACATTTTGTGGTTTAAATGGAACCGTATTTAGGGGCTGGGCACGGCCTTGTTGCTGTCGGGATCTGTGTTTGGTGTGTCTGACCCGGGGCAGGAATCACAAATGCTCTGACCAAACCCTCCTGTTCTGCTTTTGGGCAAGCAACCCTCATTTCTGAAATGCCACAAATCCAACATATTGCTGGAGATGCAAGTTTTTCTTTCTCGGGCTAATTTAGGGAATGAAAAGCCAGAGAAATGATCCAAGGCTTTAGAGGCAGAGCCTGTGCAAAGGGTTAAACCCGGGCAGGGAGGTCTCAGTGGATATTTCCTGGTTTTCCACTGAACCTGCCCTTCCTTTCCCCAGCCCAAGGAACAAATCCAGCAGTAAAAGAACAGCTGAAAGCTGCCAGGCTTTAATACCCACAGATAAGGTCATTCCTTAGGGGAGTCCTGCTCAAATGCATAACCACATCACCAGGAACGGGAAAAGACACGGAGATGTATTAAAAGATAAAATAAAGCAGACTGGAGTTCAAACACAGAAAAATCTAAGCTTTATGTGGTGAAAGGTAAAATATTCTCACACAGAAGTGGAGGCTCTAGAGAGGGGAAGTGTTTGAAAGGCCCGGGAGGCTGGAGAAATCCTCGGGGATGAGCGTCTGGAGACTGCCGTGATCCAGGTAATGCAGGAGGCGGGCTGGGAGGGGGCTGTGGGAGGCTGAGCTGGGTGGTCAGGGGGTCTGAAAGGACAGGAGGGACTGGAGCATCGCTCTGGCCAGCTGGACGACCAGCAGGGGACTGGGAGAACACCCAGATATAGAATAACAACCCCAGGAACAACCCTGAAAACCAAAAAGTGGAGTCTTGCTCATGGTGTGGTCCAAGCACTGCAGGCCAAGGCTGTCTCCAGGGGCTCTGGGATTTTTTTTCTCCTTTCTAGTTTCCAATTTTTTATGTTCAAACTGTGAAAGTCTGAACTGGATCTTGGGTATCTGTTTTGAAGGGATTTCTCGCCTAAGGCTTTCTGGATTAATGTCGGCGCTTTTTTGCAGTTGCTTTTTGTCTCTAACTTGCAGTTTTCTTGGTGCAGCACCATCCTGTAAATCCCCTCAGTGGAACCCTAGCCTGGTGTGGAAGGCAGAGCTCAGAGCACGTGTTGGATGAGGTGTCAGGGCTCCATCTCCATGGGAGAGGATCCTGCTGCTCCCTGGTTCAGCTGGCAGCCTTCAGCTAAACCCCTTCCCCAGCAGGGCTGAGGGGAAGCCCAGTGCTGCATTTTCCTCCTCCTGAGGGGGCTCACTGCTCCCCTGGCTGGTGCAAGGCTGTGTTTTTGGACATGTTGAACAGCATTTTCAACTTGGAGTTTGTGCAGGGGCCAAGAAACTGGTGTGGGACAGGGCTCAGCATCACCGGCTGGGCTGGCAGCGATGGCTTTGGGGTGGTGGGGACAGTGCCAGCACTTTTGGGGGAAATCTGATTTCTGAGAGAGCTGAAGGCTGCCAGGATCTCTCAGCACCAGGCCTGGAGCAGGTTCTGCTCTGGGAGTATAATCCGGGAAGAATTCAAGGATCAGTTTTGCCGATGAAATCTCCTGCACTTGGTCCAACACTGTGAGATTTTTGTAGTTCTGTGGCTCGAGACATCAAAGGGATTGTGAGCTGGACTGGGGAACACGAGCTTCTTCAGAGTGATACTGCAGATGGAATTGCAGAGTCAGGGGTGTTAATTGTTACCACCCTGTTAATTAAACTTCTGGCCCTGGCTAAGTGGTGGCCCGGTCTTTGCAGGTTGCAGGTTGTTCTTACTCCTCTCCAAACTCCTCCCTGCTGCCAGAGCAGCCTGGAACCCCCCCTAACAGGATTCCCTTTTCTTCTTCTTCTTTCCCTGAATAGGAGTTTGGAAGTTTTCAGACTTAGACACAGCGCAGATATTTTATAGTTTTAATTTGGATTGTTGTGCTCACTGTGCAATTGTATTTCCTTTCCACTGGAATGAGATCCCTGCACTGCTGCTGGGTTCTCTTCCCTTCCATACGATGTGTGTGGGAGGGATGACTTCCCTGAGACATGAAATCCCACACTGAGCTCTCCAACGTGCTTTTGTCACAGAGAAAACAAATATGAAGAAGAATGGGGGAAAAACCCTCGTGTTGGAATTGTTCAGTTTTGTATTTTCTTGGTGAGTTTTTCACCAGGCCAAAGGGGAGTGCAAAGTAAAAGCAGAGGGAGAACTCTTTAAAAATCCTGCTTGTAAAATTCAGCATGTCCTAATCCTTCGAATGCTCTTCCTCCTCCTTGAAGCGAGGGCAAAGGGGCTGAATTAACTCTCCAGATTATTTATAATTATCAGAGCCAAAGCATCAGGAAGTGAGGATAAAACCCGGTGCAAATGATCCCTCCTAGGTGTGCTCACGGCATCTCCTGAACGTGTCCTGCTGCCCTTCAGGGTCTCTCTGTGCAGCAGAGAACTCCAGCAGGGCCAGTTTTCCTCCCTGGATTCCATCTGTAGCTTTTCTCCCCAAACATGAGTACATTTTGTCTAGACAAAGCTCACTTTTGACTCGAATTTTAGAGTTCACCTGATTTCAACCATCCTGCAATTTTAAGCATATCCATCTGAAGGCTGGGAAATCCCAGCTCTGTGTGTTTTAGTTTAAATTGCTCCAGTTTAAGCAGGAATGATCTGATTTAAAGCAAAAAAAAAAAATCATGAAAGCTCTCTGGAAGCAGGGAAGTCATCAGTGAGGTTTGTGTGTATTCACTGTTTGCATTTTGTATTCAGACAGCTCAGCCCCAGCTCTTGCAGAAAAGTTGGGGAATTACCACTTGCAGATAAATCTTGTGTCTAAATTGTACTTCTTGGTTGCTAATTTTGCTAATTAAAATATCTCTCAGCCATGCACGGCCTCAGTCGGGTTTCAAACAGGAGCATGACTGTCTGTAATTTAATGAGGAGCTGTGCTCAAGCCTCAGATCCCTGCCTGGATGGCTGTGCCGGAATCCATCCCTGTGCTGGGGATGTGAAATGCCTGCTGGGTGGGTCTGGACAATAATCCACGTTCTTGGGGAAGGGTTTGGTGATTTCATCCCTGAGCCACATCGGAGGAACGTTGTGACAACAGGACAGGGGTTGATGCGTTTAAACTAAGAGAGGGTGGATTTAGAGGAAGAATTTCCTTACAGGGAGGGTTGGGAAGCTCTGGAAAAGTTCCCAGGATGGTGGTAAATGCCCTGGAAAGGTTCAAGATGGGATTGGAGAGGACACCCTGATCTGGGTGAAGCTGTCCCTGCCCATGGCAGGGAGTTGGGACTAAATGACCTTTAAAGTTCCTTTTCAACCCAAACCATTCTGAGATTCTCTGATTGTAATTCGGACCTCGGAGCTGCCGACAGAGAGACAACAAAACCTGCAAAGCTCTGGCTGCCCACGGCCCTGAGGCCTCAGTATCATGGTTTTTGTGGAGATTCTCATCAGATTCCTGTTGGCTTGGCCCCTGGAGGAGGAGGGCTGGGGAGCAGGGACATGTCCTGCCCAGGAGCAGGATGCAGGCACAGGGTGCTGCTCACCTCGGGGACACTGTGGGACACCCCCTGTCCCACTGGGAATTTCCACACTGGTCCACCTCTGGCCTGAGGCACCAGGAAATTTGTTTTTCTGCTCCCTGAACTCAAATGGGAAACAGCACATTCCCTGTGCACTAATGTGCATCATCAGTCTTTCAAAGATGCTTGATTTCTGTTTGATTCTTAATTATTATAATAGTTAAGGCACTTAACATGCTTTAGTGATTTACTTCATTTAATTGGATGTAGTGATTAGAATATCTTTTACATTGCCCTCACTGCGGTTTTAATTTAAGATTATAATCTCATGGTTCCTTTTGGCTCCTCTGGCTTTCATTTAGACACCGCTTTTCCTTTCTGATTTCATTTTGTTTATTCGCTTTTCCTGCTGATTCAGTAAACACGCTGCTAGGATGATTTCTTGGGAAACCTGAGTGTGGTTATAAATTCTTTCATTTAGTGCAGACATTAATGAATTAAAAAAAAAAGAGATGAAAATGATGCATGAGCCTGTGCTCAGCCTCTGGAGTTGTCTGTTGCTTTTTGCAGTAATTTGCTAGAATAAAAAAAGAAAGAAAAAAGAAGAGAAATCATTCTCTTGATGGGGCATATGAAATGAGGAGCTGGAAAATGGTGATGCAGTGTCCTGGGGGTGTCAGTGGGGCACGTCCTGCCTTGGCAGGTGACGGCCCAGCGTGGGGGATTTTGGTATTGGTCCCCAAAGTAGGAATTGCACTGGTGAAGGGAATTCAAATCTGAGGCTGCAGGTTCAGTCCCCACTGCCCTGTGCTGAGGACATCAGCACAGCTCTGGGGAGGAGGGTGGAAGGAAGAAGTGCTGGGAGCTGGGCTGAACGAGCTTGTTCCGTGTGATTTCAGGGACAAACGAGCCCTTCTCTGCAGGGACACCGGTAAATTCTCCAAATTAGTCTGCCATGTACAAAAGCATGTTCTTCTTTCCTCCTGGCGATGCACAAAATCACACAGATAATCCAGCTGGTTTCTCACTGTAGAAATACACAGTATCTGTATTTTTTCTCTGCTCCGGTGCCAAATTCCAGGAGCTCTCCCTGTCTGAGTGCTCCTTTCAGAGGGAAAGGGCCCGCACAGATTCAGGCACGCACGGGAACTCAGAGAACCAGCAGGTGCAGCAGGAGAGGAGTGGCTGCTGGGTGAAAATTCCCATTTGCAGTTAGGCTGGGAAAGCTGAGAGGACCATTTTATGGGCTGCTCAGTGCTTGGAGCTCTGTCCAGCTGAAATCCATGGAAGCAGCAAAGTGTTTTAGCTGCTTTCTCTCCTCGCCAGCACAGATACTGCAGCAGGAGCGACAGGGTTTGCTTGAATCCTAACAAAGAACCAAAATTACAAAACCCCAATTCCTTGTCTTTAAACCTACCAGGGATCCTGTTCAAACAGAATATAGGATGGAGTATCTGTGCAGGGCTCCTGCTCCTGCCCAGAAGTGATGAGAAAGGGAGCGCCTCATCCCTGTGTCCCCCTGGTGCCAGTGGTGCCCGGGCTGGAGAGCAGCTTCAAACACGAGGCTCCTTTTCCTGCCGGGCCAGCTAATGAGGTGAAAGCCTCTGGTGCAGGCAGGGCCTCAGAAGGAGTCTGTGATGAATTAATTATTTAATCTGTCTCATCTCCCTCGTGTGCCACTGCAGGAATCCCCTCCCCGGACCAGGAATGCTCCCTCCGAGCCAGACCCCGGTGCTGTTCATCCCCGAGAGCTGAGCTTTACTCTGGGAAGGTTCCTGTCGCTGTTGACCCGCTAGCCGAGTGAAGAAATCGAGACGGTCGAGTGGCAGAAATCTGAATTTATTATTTAATTATAAAACTTATATAGACTTTTCAAAGGTCGTCCGGATTGGGTCAATCCAAAACCTCTCCCTAGGCCGATTGGCCAGGTTAGAACCACCCATCTTTCCCAGAGACTGTTTCAACAACATCTAAACTTTATTTATAAAACACAGGAAGAAGAAGAGAAAAATTCCCATGGGAAAGGATCTGTGTTACCACAGGTTCCCGGTGAAATCCCTTGGGTTTTGTGCAGCTCAGGGTGCAGCTGAATCCGATTTCAGGTGCCTGAGCCTGGCTCGGGGTGAGCACAGCCTCTGCTCAGGCCGTGCTGGAGCATCCCTGGCTGTGAAACATCGGAATAGCTCTGGTGCCGGAGCTGCCGCGTGTCAGGCCTCTGATACACATCCTACAGCAGTTAAAGGGTTGTGATGAGTGCAAAAATATTAACAAATCGTCAGATATTTAAAGGGAATCATTTAGGGCTCATCTGGCTAATGAGGAAGAAAAACGGAGCCGAGCTCTTCCTGTGGGTTGGAGGGAGACGCCTGAGCTGGGCTCCGAGGGAACCATCCAGGAGCACACCTCGTTAGCTCCCCTGTGAAACACTCCTTAGCTGCCTCTTATTAGTCCTTCATTAATTAAAGCTCCAGAATTCGGTATTTTGTGTTAGCTGCTCCCTCAGCATGAAATTCAGCTAATTCTTCTACTGTTGGAAACAAAGCTCCCCGAATGAAGTTGATTCTTGCGGTGTTCTCGCAGTTATTTATTTCACAGCGCTGTCATGCATGGATGAATTTATATGATGCTCTGATGACCTTTAGAAATTCTTCTGATTAAATGCTGTTCTACTTCATTATGACATTTCTGTGCTTGTACTACCCGATTTGATGTGTACAGCTTAATAACACAACTAGACATGAATGCTAATAACTTCACAATTCATTGCATTGCTATTTTTTTAATGTAGATGAATTTTAAAACAAGTTTCTCTTGCTGCGGGCTTACATGAATCATATAAATTAGAAGGTAACAAAAGAACATATTAGCATTTGCTAGCCTGGATGCACAAATTTTGTAGTAACCATTTTAATATGTACTACAACTTTTCCAGCCTCAAGTTGAATATGTACTACAACTTTTCACCCTTGATTTTTCAGCCGACATCATAATTGAATTGCTTTCCTTCCTGCCTAAGGATAATGATTTTACACTGATGGAATCATTATTAGATTCTAAGGATTATACTGATGATGCCTGTTTTACATAGAGCTAAAAAAAAATTAAAATTATTCAACCGTAAACCGCTTTTTTTTTTTTTTTTACAGAAAGGCTACAGTAAGTTGGAGATAAATGAATTAATTATTGTGTTTAGGGTTGTTGTTAATACCCAGCACCCATAACTCCTTGCTGCAGCTCCGTGCAGGGGAGGAGGAGCAGAGGGAAGGTGGAGAGGGGACAGGAGGAGGCAGTGCCAAGGTGGCCTCACCAGCACGGAGCTGCGGGTGGGTTCTGGGTGGGTTTGGTGCCCCACCACCCCTTCCTGAGCTCACCCACACCCATCCCCTCTCCCTGCACATCCAAGCACAGCTTCTGGGCTGCAGGGAGGGGAAAAACAACCCAGGTTAAGCAGAAACGATGAATTTGTGCCGTGCTGAAAGCCATCAGCGTTTCACGGGTAATTACACTTCAGGCTGCAGCAATAGCTGTTGGATTAATGGATTTTGCAGCCCCGTCCTGATGTGCCGAGTGGGTGTTGGTCTGCGTGGACGTGTCAAAATAACATCTTCAGAAGTCTCAGGGGTAAAGACATTTCCCTCTGTCTGTTGAGTAATCAGCAATTAGAGCACAATATAAATATCTGAACCCTCTCATCTGAAAAAGAGGAAGAAAGGCCTTTAAATGCGTGGAATATTCTTGCTGTTTTTACCTGTCAAATATAAAAGTGCCTGCAACTGAAATTCAGCAAGCAGTGCCTCTTCCTCTGGCTTTTTAAAGGTGGAGGTTAAACTCAATTAAAAAAAAAAAATCAAAATCATGTTTCTTTGAGCATCCATTTAAAATCATTTTAAATCACAGGTGAGAGACCAGGCAGCAGAACTCCAAGGGATTGAGCTTCTGCGTGGTTTTGGAAAGCCTTCGTGCTTGGTGAGTGCTGCTGGATGGCTCTGCTGGGCTCAGGGGAGGTGACTGCTCTCCTCACTTCAGAACTCAAGGATCAGTTGTGCCGATAAAATCTCCTGCACTTGGTCCAACACTGTGAGATTTTTGTAGTTCTGTGGCTCGAGACATCAAAGGGATTGTGAGCTGGACTGGGGAACACGAGCTTCTTCAGAGTGATACTGCAGATGGAATTGCAGAGTCAGGGGTGTTAATTGTTACCACCCTGTTAATTAAACTTCTGGCCCTGGCTAAGTGGTGGCCCGGTCTTTGCAGGTTGCAGGTTGTTCTTACTCCTCTCCAAACTCCTCCCTGCTGCCAGAGCAACCACTGAGGGAAAGAAGAAGAAAAGGGAATCCCTAACAGGATTCCCTTTCCTTCTTCTTTCCCTCAATGGGAGTTTGGCAGTTTTCAAACAGACTTAGACACAGCGCAGATATTTTATAGTTTTAATTTGGATTGTTGTGCTCACTGTGCAATTGTATTTCCTTTCCACTGGAATGAGATCCCTGCACTGCTGCTGGGTTCTCTTCCCTTCCATACGATGTGTGTGGGAGGGATGACTTCCCTGAGACATGAAATCCCACACTGAGCTCTCCAACGTGCTTTTGTCACAGAGAAAACAAATATGAAGAAGAATGGGGGAAAAACCCTCGTGTTGGAATTGTTCAGTTTTGTATTTTCTTAGTGGCTTTTGCACGTGCCAACTTTCGCCAAGCCACAGGGGTGTGCAAAGTGCAAGCAGAGGGAGAACTGTTTAAAAATCCTGCTTGCAAAATTCAGCATGTCTTAATCCTTCAAATGTGTTCCTCAGTCAGTTTGATTTGCTCCAAAAACAAGAGGAAGGAGCTGCAAACTTGTAAACTTGCATTTACTCCTCTGATTGTGCACAGGGTGATCAATATGTGAAATCAGATGCTGCATTAAAACATTATCAAACTCCTGGGCTCCCCGGCTGCCTGGACGTGGCTCGAGGAGCAGCACCGAGCTCCTGGCGTGCGTGGTTCAATAGTTTCCCTAAGCTGAGATGTCAGCTTGGCTCGGCAAGGAAAAACAAGCTGACCTGCGGAGCTGCATTGAAGCCGTCTCCAGCACATGTTACATTTTCCTGACACCATTACCCTTTTCCTGAGGAAACTTCAGAGTGCTCTTGATTAATAACAAAAATTAGCAAGAACAACCTGCAAAAGCAAACCCGGAGAGCTCAGTGGCCCGTCTGCTTGCAACCTTTCGCTCTTTGTATTCTCAGCCAAAGAAACAAAATCTCATCAAGCTTTCTTTTCAGCACTGCACACGGGGCTTTGGACTGTTTCCTACACTCAGCTCGTTGGAACAACAAAACAAAATAATTAAGGTGTTTGCAGCGATGTTAAATCAAGTCGATAGCAGGAGACAAGATCTCCAGATCCCAGGCCAGGCTCTGCAATGCACTTATTGAACAACCTGGGCTAAATTGTTTAACCTATTTGCTGCTGCTCCCCTGTCTTTGGAGTGAAGGGACATTGAACCCCCCTGTCCTGGTGTCAGGCACTGGTTTGTTGGTTGTGATTTGGGGTTTGTGGGAGCCAAGGCCAGGAACATCCCCAGAGAACCCAGGGGCTCTTTCCAGCTGGTTGATGGTGTTGATGTGGACCAGGCTCAGCCTCTGCGGCCCCACAGTGCTGGGACACAGGTGAGGCACCCCTGAGCCCCAGCTGGGGGTGGATCCCCCCTCTGCTTTCTGTTCAAGTTGTGAATCCCCCCCTGCCTGGCTGCTGGGAGCAGAGCAGAGGGCGCTGCCCCACAGCGCTGATATCTCTGCTGCTTCACCAGCTCCAGGACCAGCACCAGCTTTGGTTACAGACTCTGGGGTTTTCTTGCTCCCCAGAGCTTGAATTAGTCCAAAAATGGGCCAGATTTCTGTAGATCTCCAGAGGACGGATAAAAACCTCAATTTGAGGTGTGAATCCCCACCTGGCAGCAGAGCAGGTCAGAGGGTGCTGCCCCGCAGCATCCATGTCTCTGCTGCTTCATCAGCTTCAGGACCAGCACCAACTTGGGCTTTTCATGCTCCCCAGAGCTTGAATTAGTCTAAAACTTGCTCAGATTTCTGTAGATCTCCAGAGGAAGGGTAAAAACCTCAGTTTGAGGTGTGAATCCCCACCTGCCGGGCTGCTGGGAGCAGAGCAGGTCAGAGGGTGCTGCCCCACAGTGCTGGTATCTGCTGCTTCATCAGCTTCAGGACCAGCACGACCTTGGGCTTTTCTTGCTCCCCAGAGCTTGAATTAGTCCAAAAATTGGCCAGATTTCTGAAGCTCTCCAGAGGAAGGGTGAAATCTGTCGTTGCAGTAAAGCCTCATTACAGACTTGGTGTTATGTTTCATTAGGGATCGGTTTGTGAAGCAGCTGTCACTGCTCTGTCAGAGGAGGAGGAGAAGCACAGAAGCTTTGAGTTTGGGGGATTGGGCCTGATCAGGGACTTGCTGAAGCCTTGCTATGTGCTGTAATTAAAGGGCTGCTGTCAGAGGCCAAGCAGGCAGAAAAATGTTCCTTCCTCAGCTGCTGTGCCCTCCGGGGAGTTCATCTTGACTTCCAGCCTTTGATGGAGAATTAAATCTGGAGATGGAAAGGGACTGTCTTGTCTTGGGGATGCTCTGGTGACCATGGTGTGGGTGTCCGGGTGTGGGGGACAGGAGCTTGGTCCCTGATTTACCACCCAATCCCCTAAATTATCACAAGGACCCTGCAGGGAATGTGCTGCCAGCAGGAGGGGACCGGCTGCACCCCAGCTCTTTGGAACAACCAAATCTGCTGCACCCCTGAAGAAATCCCAGAGCACAGGTTTGGGGAAGATCCTTTCCTTGGCTCAGGTGATGCCACTGGGGAGCTGTGCCAAGAACGCCGATGGCAGGAGGTGTCCTGAGGGACACGGGGCACAGCAGGCTCCGAGCTGGGGCCGGGGTTAGGGTATGGGAGCTGCCCAGGATCCTGCAATCCTGCAGCACCTGCAGGGTCCCTCTGGGGAGCTGGGAGCTGCCCAGGATCCTGCAATCCTGCAGCACCTGCAGGGCCCCTCTGGGGCGCTGGGGGCTGGGCAGGATCCTGCAATCCTGCAGCACCTGCAGGGCCCCTCTGGGGAGCTGGGAGCTGGCCAGGATCCTGGAATCCCTCAGGGCCCCTCTGGGGAGCTGGGAGCTTACCAGGATCCTGCAATCCTGCAGGGTCCCTCTGAGGAGCTGNGAGCTGGGGGCTGGCCAGGATCCTGGAATCCTGCAGGGCCCCTCTGGGGAGCTGGGGGCTGGCCAGGATCCTGGAATCCTGCAGGGTCCCTCTGAGGAGCTGAGAGCTGTGGCCACGTTTCAGCAATTCCTGCATCCTGCAGCCGCCTGCTCGGGCAGGGAGAGGCAGCAGCAGCCAAAAGTGCCCAGAACTGTTCAGAATTGACACCGATCACCCTCACAGAAGTGACTACAAGGCACAAATCTCCTGCAGCTCTCACATCACACCACAAATATCTGGGTGCTGGACTTGTGGCCTCCCTTTTTCCAAAAATAGGATTCAGCACTTGCTAGGGGAAAAGATTGATTCCTCTGTTGTTTCCTTCCCAAACATTTCCTTGGGTGCAAGGGGGTGTATTGACAAGTGTGTCCCAGAACAGGGGGCTCACGCTGGGCCGTGGTGTTCAGGGTACGATGCTCACAGCCTGCGTGGATGCATTCATCATATTCCTATTGCCTTTGTTATGGTAATGGCAGAAACAGGCTCTTGGGGCTTTTTTTAATTAAAAAAAAAAGGAAACTGGTTAGGTTGTTTTTTTTTTTTTAAAGATGCATTATATTTCAGCAGCTAATGAAGAGGAAATAATGATGACTGTGCACTGTAATGTGTATTAGAGCACTAATTAGAGTGCAGCAGAAGTGCTTACGGATGCCTTTGAAACACCTGCCTGGTGATCCTCAGCCCCACGTGCTCCTCCATTCACCAGTGCAGCCGTGGAGGGAGGACTGGGGTGATGCTGAAACAGGAAACAGAGCTCACAGCAGCCTCCAGTTCTGCTTTTTGTGTGTCCTGCTCTGCGTGTGTGTGAGAAAAGGATGATGTGGATGGTCAGTGAAGGGCCCTTGGGTGGGCTGGGGTTTCTCTTGCCCGGGCAGGAGTTGGGAAAGGAGACAGAGATGTTGTTCTCTGACTTCCTTGTGACCAAAAAAAAGGCAAAATGTGGTGTCAGGACAAGAACTCCCAGTTCTTGCACGTCTGTCAGTCCAGAACGTTGTGTATTGTGCCTCCAACATTTGCTTCTCATTGATGTAGTGGTGAGTGTGTGTTTTTCGAGACCATTAAAAGCTCTAAATCAGGCAATAATGTTGCCCTTCATTTTCAAAGCTGTTTTGAAGTTGTCTTTTACTGTCACAAGCAACCACAAATATTTTCACTCTGTATCTCATTTGCTTTTACATTTCTGTCAAATATGTAAATAATTGAATTCTAAACATGAATTACAAATGTGCCCAAAATCAAGCAAACATTAGAGTTCTTAACTCAACCATACCTGTGATTCAGCTCCTTTCTTCTCTCAACTTTCTCCAAAGGAACCCTTCCCTGACTGCTGTTCCCGTGTCAGAGGATGGAGCTGTTTGTGCCTGAGAGCCTCAGCAGAGCCCAAATGAGGATGCTGCAGGTGAGCAACTCTGATTCAAAGCCTTTAAATCTTTTTTATCTTTACGATGAAAATTTTCAGCGGCTGCGCTAAATCCTGAGGTAGCCACACGTTTAAATGGAGTATGACCACATTTTTCACGAAATAATGCATTTAAAAGTAACAGGCAATATTTTAATTCACAGGCGTGTCAGATTTTTTTTCTTTGTTTTAAAAGTTTTTGGTAGTATCTGCAATTTCAAAAAACCCCATTTTGGGTGGTCATTGAGAGCTACAAGTGATTTCTTCCCACATGTGAGATCAGTTCTGCCTTACAGAGGTGGCAGAATTTACTCTGAACCCTGAATGGAGCAGTAAAATTTGGGCAACTTAATGCAACCCCCGCAGGGAGGACAGAGTTGAAAAGAAGTGTTCTGGGGATGTTCAGCTGTCCTTGGCAGGATCTGAGTCCCAGAACAGGATAAGATCAGGTAAGAGGTCAATGCAAAGCAGCACCTGGTGCTGTAAGCAGAGGTGGATTTGCTGAAGGCAGGGATGGAAAAGGCAAATCCCCTTTTTTCCTCCTCCTCCTTCCTCAGCAGGGCCTGTCCGGGCTGCATGGCTGATGTGCACATTTCTGTCTGTGCAGTGGCTCTCTGGGACACAGACACAGGGAATTTCGGCAGGGAGTCAGACACAGGGAATTTCTGCAGGTGCTTTGGGGCTGGTGACAGAGAAAATCCCCGAGTGATGTCCAGGACTGATCGTGCTGAAGGGACACCCCAGGGGCTGCAGGAATGGAAGGTGCTGCCCTTGGGTAGGAGGTTTACAGGCAGAAAGAAATGAAAAATTACCCCAAGAATAAGACAAGGGGCTTATCTGGATACAGCAAGCAGCTAAATAACCCAGAATGAAGCCCCAGCAATTTCTGTCAGGCTCTTCACCGGGACAAGTTGATGCCTGAGCAGAGGCTCCCTAGAGCAGAGACCAGACAAGATGAAGAGAATAAAACGGGGATTTATTGCAGAGCCTTCAATAGGGACACCTCGGGCACTCAGAGCCTCTCCGGGAGAGGCCACACCCAAGATGGAGCCCGGGGCACCAGTTTGCTGCACTTGGATCAGTTTGGATCTATTCCCAGATCAGGGTTCATTCTCCAGTGACAATTTCAGGGGATGATGGAATTGAGCCCAAGTCTGTCCCCCCTTTTAGAGCTTTAGTTTGCACACTTCAGGGCCCGAAACAGCGAGGTGTCCTTGAGTGCAGCCTGGAGAGGATTTGTTGTGTCTGAGCAGGATGGGCGAACAGGAGTTAACAAACTGTATAGAGTTTTAGAGCTACACTAAAGCAGGGCAGGGTCTGAAAAATATAAAAGCAAAATCTTAAGGCATCAAAGTGATGCTCTCAGCACACCAGGGGCCTTGGCAGTGGCAGCACTGAGGAGGCAGCAGAGCAAAGCACAAACGCGTTCATGCAGGGGAACTGGGAGGGCAGAACCTGACTCTGCCAGGGCTCCAGGTGGGGGTTCTGCCCTGCTGAGCAAGCCTGGTGGCTCAGTGATGCCTGTCCCCACTGCTCCTTTGACACAGGTGGCACCCCCGGAGCTGTGCTGTGACCTGAGCTCACTGCCAGTGAAACGCTCAATGGGCACCTCGAGTGTTCCTGAGCAAGGCAGGCTCATCCTTCAAGTGATGCTGCTGAGGCTGGGGCTTTCCTTCTGTTCTGTGGGAAATCGTGAGAGGCAGGTGAGGGAGGGGAAGGCAGAAAACCCAAATCAGGTCCTTTTAAATCCCATGAGAGGCGGGTGAGGGAGGGGAAGGCAGAAAACCCAAATCAGGTCTTTTCAAATCTCACCATGTGCGGTTGTGCTGGAAGCCTCAGGGGTTTTGTCTCTGCTCTGTGCTGGGGTGTGTGTGTCACTGTTTGGGGGTGTGAGGCAGATCTGTCCCCAGCTCTTCCTCCCTTGTGGCTTCAGAAGTTGTGTCCCCTGTCTGGAGGAGATGGGACCATGAGCCTCATGGCCAGTATGAGGTAAGTCACCAGTCCAGGAGAACTGAAATAAAACTTCCCCTGAGGGTGTCCACGGCTCTCTGGGGTCAGATCAGTCCCTCCAGGTGCCCTTCCCTAGCAGCTCCGCAGAGCGTTTCAGGTGAGCCCAAGGCTCTTGGCTGGCACTGCTGTTTAATTGCTCACCTGTTCTCAGTGTTCTAGGACAGGAGCCCTATCAGTGTAATCACAACCCCAAACACAGCAGCAGTCACTCAGTCCTGTATCTGTTGGCAGGCAGCAGCGAGCCCTCATCTCTTATCCTCTCTGCATACACACGATTTTTCTGCAGCCTTCATCATCAGCACCAGGAATTCAACAGCTGAGCCCGACATTTGTCTCAGTAAATCCAGCCCGAGTGTCTGCCCCTTCCCTGGCTATTCAAACACATCGAACGCCATCAGCGCTGCTCGTTTGGAAGGCGCTGACAGGGGTCATCCTTTTATTCTTTATCTCCTGCTTCACCTGCTCCTGAGCGCCAGAGCAAGGCAGCAAACGGCGTCCTGGCGAGCTCGGGGTGTGCATGACAGCCCTGCCGTGCCTGGCTGCTCCTCAGGGTGCCAGGGGAGGATGAGGAGGGGTGGGAGGCAGAGCTGAGCCCCGCAGCCCTGGTGCCCTGAGGTGTGGGAGGTGATGGGTGCCAGCCCTGCCGGCCCCTCCAGCTGATGCCTTCAGATTCAGCTTTTGTATTTCCCAGCCCCTGCCCTGCTTTAGTGTGGAACTCTCCCACTCCCCACGGGCTGGGAGCTCCTGTTCTCCCATCCTGCTCAGACACAACAAATCCTCTCCAGGCTGCACTCAAGGACACCTCGTTGGCCCAGGCCCCCAAAGATGGAAACGGAGCCTCTAAAAGGGGGGACAGACTTGGGCTCAATTCCATCATCCCCTGAAATTGTCATTGGAGAATGAACCCTGATCTGGGAATGGATCCAAACTGATCCAAGTGCAGCAAACTGGTGCCCCGGGCTCCATCTTGGGTGTGGCCTCTCCCGGAGAGGCTCTGCCTGCCCGAGGTGTCCCTGTTGAAGGCCCTGCAATAAATCCCCATTTTATTCTCTTCATCTTGTCTGGCCTCTGTTCCAGGCAGCCTCTGATCAGGCANGCCTGAAAGGATTCAGCTGTCACAGCCTGACAGGCGCTGGAAAGCTCTTGTTAAGGTCACCGGTATCAGAGAAGTGTCTCTCCTACAACATCCCAGTGCCTCAGGGCCAGGGGCACTGGGAAACAGGGGCTGATGTGGGGACACAAGGCCCCAGACAGGACTGTGCCCCCTGTCCCAGCACGGAGCTGTCCCCTGCCTCCTCCCCAGCAGAGCTGTGGAACTCTGCTCCAGCTCAGTGCAAAAAAAAACCCCCAGCTCTACCATCCCCAACCTTTCAATTCAGATCTGCTGCTCACCAAAAACCCGGGGTTGCTTTCATGTGTCGAGCGTTCGGGGAGTAGCTGCAGCTGAACATGCAAATGCCGGCTTCCTGCAGCACGCCACTGCTTTTCAAGCCCTCTCATTTCATGCTGTTACCTCCATCCCTGCTGTGGCTGTGAAAAGAGCCTCTCTGAGGAAAAAGTTTTCCACAGACACGAAATCTGACTGATGGAGGGGAAAAAAAAACCCACAACCAACCCCTTGTAGTTTGATTTCTCACTGCAGCATCCATCTGCAGCCTGGCAATCAGCTACTGGCAGTGGACAGCCCAGCCCCTCACACCCTCAGGTTTCTGGGTGTGTATTTTATATATTTTTCCTCAGGTTTAAGTGAGGAAATCCTGAATTCAGGAGCCAGGAGTCCTGTCCTGCCCCAGGTGTGCAGGGGAAGGTTTTCCCTCTGGAGAAGCGATGCTCCAGGGCTGTTTGGCTGAGCAATCTGGGCTCTGTGTCCGGGTTCCTGTGCTCACCAAACTGCACAGAGAGGGAAATGGATGTCTCTTGTTCCAGGTAACGAGCCCTAAGAGAGGGGAAATGGCCTCCAGTTGTGCCAGGGGAGGTTTAGATTGGATATTACCAGGAATTTCTTCCCTGCAGTGGTTGTTAAGCCTCGGAAGAGGCTGCCCAGGGCAGTGCTGGGGTCACCATCCCTGGAGGGATTTGAACATGTGGTGCTTGGGGACAGGGTTTACTGGTGACCTTGGCAGCGGTGGGTTAATCTTGGACTTGATGATCTTAAAGGTCTTTTCTACCCTGAACCGTTCTGTGCTTCTCTGTTCCAAGGCTTTTTTCCTTACCACCGAGGAAAAATGCCCTCAATATTCAGCAGCTGCTGGGCAGGTGGGACTCACCAACAAAAATTGTTTATTTGGCCTTTCAAATATCTTTATTGAACCTTTCTTGAATCTTTAAAGCGATGCATGAGGCATTATTGACAGGTGAAATGGAGAAAATGTTCAACATTTCTCTAGTGCTCTTTTTATTCCCTTCTAATTCCAGTTATTTCCCGTTCTGTGCCGCTACCATATAATTCAGCATTTTAAGCATATTGTGGTTTATAGTGTCTGCTTATATTTATAAGCCTGTCTGGTTGTATTGGCCACAGTGAATTCCATCAGCAATTCCTCTCCCTGGGAGCTGATCCCAGCCCTTTGCTGCCCCGATAAGGGCAGGGAGCCAGGAGCTGCTCTGGGAATGGCAGGACTCGAGTGGCTGCACCTCAGCTGGGCTGGGACCGGAGAAAAAAACACCTGGAAGATCAGAAATCAATGAAACTTCCTAGAGCTGGGGTAAAAAGTGAGATTCAAACCTGATTTTCAGCAATTCAATTTGAAGTTGTGGCTTTGTGTAACAGAGCCCATTAGGACATGATCCAGTCTGGAAATTGGTCTCTAAAATCTGGGCTTTCATCCCAAATGTGCAGCAGGATGTTCATGTTCCCCAGGTGTGAGGGAGGATTCTGATCCATGAGGCTTCAAGAAAATCAAGAGATTTTGGGATAAAACCCCTGTCCCACATTTTCTGGCCCAAACTCCAGTTCAGTGGGAGTGGCCCAAGCAGCAGCATCTCCTTTCCTGCACTCCAAGAGCAGCAGTGAATTCCTCCTGGGAAAGGGAGCTGCTGGGGGGCAGTGCCTGGCTCCTCACCTGGGCTTCTCTCAGGCTTCACCACGATTTTCTGACCCCTCAGTCACCTTTTTCATCTAAACCATCATTTTGAACCACTCCTGAGTCCTGGCAGCAGCTTCCCAGGCCTCTGATGGCTCCAAAACATCACAGAACTCAGATTTTTGAAAGAAGCCTCCCCAAAAAGGTGGAATTTACAGCCCAGCCTTCCTCATTCCTCCCCACAGGAATTCTATTCATTGAGTGTAGGAGGGACAGCTCTGCTCCTCCCAGCACAGGCACAAGTGGGTGTTTGATATCGAAACATTCGTGGTTTGATTCCAGCCCATCAGTGAGGAGAGATGATGAACTCCTTAGAATAAATACTGATAAGTGCATTGAACTCCCCTTTTATATTTTATTTTTTCTGAGTTTACCAGAGCTGGCCAGAAAGAGGTGAATCCTTGAGAAATATCTTTGGGGAAAAAAGTCTCTTATTTTTTACTGCAGTGACCAACCCCAATTCAATCTCTATCATCAGTTCTGTTAATTGTCTGCTGCCAAAATTGGAGTTTGCAGCTGAGGAGCTCAGGGGAAGTTGACACGAAGTTCTTGTCGTGATTTCCAAGGTCTGCCTGCTCCAATCCAGTTGTTTCTGGCTGCTTTGTCTGTGGGGGGAAACTTTATTCACTTTTCCTCCAAATGGCTCTGAGAGATTCTTCTCCCCCAGGCAGCAAACCCTGAAAACTCGGGATTTTTTCAATTAGCTGCATTGCAAACTGATTTCCAGCCTTGTCTCTCTTCTCCTACATGAGCCCTAAAATCCCTTCTCCCCTGAACTAAAAATGGCAATTTTTAACGTGCTCTTTACGAGCGTGTCTGCGTGGAAGAAATGAGGAGTTCTGGCTCATCTTGTGTTCTGTAAATATTTCTGTGCTCCCCAAACAAAGTTTTCTTTCCCTTTGATCCAGATTTCTTGCAGGCAGTTGAACCCCCAGGAAGAGTCAGGAGATTCAGGGAGATTGCCACTGGCATTAGTCCTGAGGAAAACTGGAGAGAGAAAAGAAAAATCCAAATTACCCGTGTAAACAGCTCGTTTAGAAGTGGAAGCTCACCAGAGGGAAAAGTTGTCTTTCAGTGGCTTTTTAAAGCAAATTTCCTGCTTAAAATAGCTGGGGCCAATATAAAAATAAAAATGCTAAAAATAGCATTTCGGAGTGATACAGGATGAAAGTGGTGCCTTTCCAGCAGCCTGGGAGGTGGCTGAGCCCCAGTCTTGTGCCGTGGGCAAGATCTCAGAATCACTGGAGTTGTTTTCATCCTTCCACACTTTCTGTGCCTGAAGTTTTCTCTGATTCCTTTGGGCTGTACTGAAGCAGAAGGTCCGGCTGAACTCCTGGTTCCATGCCAGTGGCCAGGACTTCCAGCATGGTTTCCAATCTGGAGAAAAAAAAA
>VYZT01052778.1:54226-68103 GCA_013400735.1 Pomatostomus ruficeps
CGGGCACAGGACTGTCCCCGAGGGGAGGGCCAAGGCCCAGCCCAGGGCAGCAGCAGTGGCAGGGCTGGCACAGGACTGTCCCCGAGGGGATGCCCCAGCCCAGGGCAGGGCGGGAGCCCCAGGGGTGCCAGTGAGGTGCCCACATCCTCAGCCCCCTTGGGGAACACTGCCATGCCAAAGGCAAGACTTCAATAACTGCAAGCAGAGCTTGCTGAGGATGCTGAGGCTGCTGAGCAGGAGCCCAGCTGGAAAAAGAGAAATTCTG
This sequence comes from Pomatostomus ruficeps, assembly GCA_013400735.1. Classification (NCBI taxonomy): domain Eukaryota; kingdom Metazoa; phylum Chordata; class Aves; order Passeriformes; family Timaliidae; genus Pomatostomus; species Pomatostomus ruficeps. The sequence goes on from VYZT01052778.1 coordinate 54,492, forward strand.
CCCTCTGTCCCAGGCTGCACCTCCCTATTCCTCAGAGCCCCGAGCTGGCACCTGTGGGATTCACAGGAAATCCCTTTTCTCTGCTCTCAGAGCTGCTGAGGGAGCTCCCACTGTGCCTGCCCCAGCTCCAGGTGCCTCTTTTCATCCTCCAGCCCCGCCAAAGCAGCAGCAAAGCGGATTCAGCTCCATCCCTGCTGAACACCTCCCTTTTATTGCTTTTCAGGAGTTCGCGGCGTTGGCATCAAACAATCGGGGCGGTTGTTTCCCCTCAGAGCGCCGGGGCCTGTTTACAAACTCGTTTTATTTGCCCAATATTCCATTGTTATTTATTCCAGGCAGCGCTGTCAGAGGAATGCACTCCCTCACGCCGGACAGCTTGCTTTATTGCCTGTTATTAAGACAGAACATATGAAACCTGACAGGCACTGCCCACGTCTGCCTGCCACCACTGAAAGGCAAATTAAGTCGAAAATGGAGATCTTCAATATTTCTTTGGGCTGAAGGGATATTAGTTTTTAACTCGTTTTGTATTCATGGAGGATCCTGTGTGTTTGTAACATATCCCACTGTCAAGTGTTCAAAGAAAATTTGGGTTTAAAAAAAAATTTCTTATTCCAAGTACCTCGGAAAGATTCAGGCTTTGGAATACAGCTCTGCTTTCGGATGGGGAATTGAAGAGAATGCAATTTTTTAAACTCTGACTGAAGCCTACCATTCTTCCTTATGAGATTTCAAATACTGTGACAAAGTGCTGCTTATGGAATGGCAGAGCCACCCTCCCCCCACCGCTGCTCTGTTGTTGTGTGAGTGATTCTATTCCCATTTTTCATTATTATTATTATTTTTCTTCCTTTTTTTTCCACCCTAGTACTGAGTTGGTTTTTTTGGATGGTCACAGGAGCTGCTCTGGACCTCTCCACCTTTCCTTCTGAACTTTCCCAATGACAATTTATTTTTTTTCCAACTCACTGGAGAACCAAGTGCTTTTATTAATGTAAATAACCCTGAGCTACACTAACATGATCTGAGGAAAAGAGATCAGTTTTAAGACTAATCTGGACACTGGGGGAGGCAGAGCAAGGCAGGAGTGTCCACCCACAACCACCGGAAAGGAAAAACCTGATTTACTCACGAAAAAATCCTTCACTTGGATCATTATTAACCTTTATTGCAGCATCCTATTATGATGGCAGAATCCACACTTAAAAAATTAAAAATAAATATTTGTGCTGTGCCTGTGCTCCCAGGGAGGGCTCAGGGCTGGAAGTCTCAGGTTTTACAGGAAACTGCAGCTTGTAAGGAACAGGCACCTGCAGCAGCAAACAGGACGTGCAATTAATTAATTAATTAATTAATTAAATTAATTAAATAGGGATACACTGACTAAATTATCATAAAAAACTAACTCTTCTTCAGTAGAATTACATTGAGGTGGGGTTTTTTTCCACTTTAGGGAGGAGGAAACAGCCCGATTGGACAGATGGGAAATGAAGGCAGAAAAGGAGGTTGATTTTTGTCCATCCTGCTGCAAACCCGTGGGCAGAGGTAGAATCCAGTGTAAAAGCTTAAAATAAATATTTGTGCTGTGCCTGTGCTCCCAGGGACGGTTCAGGGCTGGAAGTCTCAGGTTTTAGAGGAAGCTGCAGCAGCAAACAGGATGTGCAATTAAATNTCCAGTGTAAAAGCTTAAAATAAATATTTGTGCTGTGCCTGTGCTCCCAGGGACGGTTCAGGGCTGGAAGTCTCAGGTTTTAGAGGAAGCTGCAGCAGCAAACAGGATGTGCAATTAAATAATTAATTAAATAAATAGGGATACGCTGAATAAATTATTACAAAAAACTAATTTTTCTTCAGTAGAATTACATTAATTTTTTTTTTCCACTTTAGCTGGACAGATGGGAAATGAACAGGGAAAAGGAGGTTGATTTTTGTCCATCCTGCTGCAAATCCGAGGGCACAGGAGCAGCTCAACAGCCTGAGCACCATCATTTTCAGATGTATTAAACCCCCAACGTGTGCAAATCTGTAAGAGGACCAAGCAATAACACCCCGAGATATTCCATGATCCCTCAAGGTAATAAATATTTTATTAGAGCCATAGAAAAAAATGCATACAGATAACCATAGGATACACACACAAGTGGAAGTCCGAGGATAAATCTCAACCTTTTCAATATGAAACAAGGTCCTGGGTACGCATCTCATGGAGATATAGAACTAGAAATCAACTCAGGATACGATGCAAGCGCGTGGGAAAACGGGCAGTACAGGAACCTGGAGTGGAGTTTTGTGAAACAAGAGCTTTGCTGCATGAAATAGAATTATTTACTCACTAGAACAGCTGGATCGCCATGTCCCACCCACCCCCCTGGTTGTGAGTCTGAAAACACCACGGCTCAGCCACATGGAGAAGCAACGACTCGTCCCTAGCTCTCTATGTACACTATTTACAGCTCCTGCTCCCCTCAGCACCACGCTGGCCCCGCTGAACGCACATCGAGGTGCTTTTGCCACCATTTATCAATCCTGCCTCTCCCTCTGTGTGTTTTAAGAGCACTGTGAGATTTAAAAAGCCCCCAGGCTGCAAGAAGAGATGTTTTATGTCACGTGAATGTGTGCTGGAATGGGGTGCTGGCACCTCTCCAACAGGTGTCCAAAAGGCTGATTTGAACCAAAGTCACAGCTCCAGAAGTCAAATGGACCAGGCTCAATGGATCTTTGATTTACTGCTCCAAAAGCACAGATTTCTCTGCAACAGCAGCCTGGAGTGCTGCTCTATCATTATTTATTATCTCCTATAGGATTGCCATGAACGTCCCAGACTCGGGTGACAGTGGAGGGGCGCAGCTGAGAGCCAGAGCAGCTGGGACAGCTCTGAACCGGCTGAGGAGCAGCAGGAAGGAGAGGGGTGGCTGCAGCTCTGGGCTCAGGGTGGTGGCAGAAAAATGAGCGAGAGAATTTGGGGCTGCGGAGTTGGGAGGGAGGGAGGGGTTGTCCCACTGTGTCCCCAAACGCTGCCAGCTGGGCACTCCTGCTCCTGAAGCCCTGGCAGGAGGGCAATCCCATCACCCTGAAGGTGGGAGAGCTTGGTTACGGACAAGGAACCCGGTTAGGAAAGGTGGGGAGACGAGGAAATGAATTTCAGGATTTACTGAAGGGTGGGCATTTGCTGAGGTGCACAGACATCCCGAGAGGATTCCCGGAAACAGCTGGAGATCCCTCTCAGGAGCAGCCCTGGAGTTTCTGCCCTGCTCCCAGCTGGGATTTCGTGCTCCTTTTGGGGTGATTCCCACCGAGGGCAGCAGGAAAATGATCCAAACCCCCTGAGAGCAGCCTCGGGGTGCTCGTGTTACCCTGGGACTCAGAATTCACAGCTCTGAATTCCTCTCTTCCATGCCCAATGTTATTCTAACAGTGCAGAACAGCCCCAGAACAACTCAGTGTCACTGCAAAAATGGAGTTTCTCACGGAGCTGAAGCCCTGACCTCGTGGTGCCATCCCTCCCCTCTCTCTCACACTCTGAAGTATGTAACATGTAAACTCCTTTGGTTCAAGTATTAAGGCATTTTCGATTCCTTTTCCAAGGATTTGCTAAACTTTACACGGTTATTTTTACTTCAACTTACAGTGAAATATAGAAAGAATTTAAAAACATGTCAGGATAGAAGAAAAAACATGCATTAACCACTGCAGGTTTTTTTTAAAAAAGCACTTTAGTAACCAATTCTCTCTTTTTTTTCCCCAGCGAACGCAAATGTGTCATCACAACAGGGAATTGAGGGTCAAGGAAAATATTGTTGCTAAGAAGCTGGAGACACTGAAGATGGTGAAGACTGATGGCCCAGACCCTCTTGCATCCATACCTGTGACAAAGGAGAAAGGTCAGGATTAAATGAGAGCAGGGCTGTGTGCTCAGCCACATTATCACTCTCCCTGGGTGCTGAGCAAAAGTTACTGCCATTTTCTTTTTCTTAAAAGCATCAGAGATTCACAAAAACACCGAAAATATTTAAAAATGACAGAAATGCCTTGCAAAATGCTGAAATGCTGCGACCATGAATGGATTTTGTGCTCTGGTTTAGCTGCAAAGATGGTGTTGGGACTCAATGATCCTGGAGGCCTTTTCCAACCTTAATGGTTCCGTGATTCTACTTTCAAGGTAATTTTTTTTTTAAAAAAAAGAAGTAAAAAACGTAACATTTTTAACAGCAATTTACATGGTAATTTACCAGTTCAACAGAATGGAGTTTGTCATGCATGAGGGCATGAAGACTTTTAATTGCTTTCCTTTTTATTACCTTATTACAACGTCTGAGAGTTAATTTTATTTTTTTTGCCATCAATAAAGGAGGCCAAGAGAAACTGGGAGAGAGGAAAGAGGCTGAACCTACTGGCGAGCCTGGGGATGAGGATCTGCTCGCTGCTGCTGCCGTCTCCCCCCTCGGTGGTGGCTCTGACCTCGATGAAATAATCGTCGCTGAGCTGCAGCCACAGCTCGGCCGTGGTGCCGGCCGTGGTCAGCACGCTCACCCCGCTCTGGCTGCCCGTCCTGTACAGCACCTGCAACACAGGGAACCCTCCAGCTCCTGCCTGGCACCTCCCTGCCTCCTGCAAACAAAATTCCAGCCTCTCAAAGTGATGGGATGAACGAAAAAAATCTCATTTTTGGTTAATATTCCAGGGTGGAATTACATTTAAAGGGAGAAGGGAACATCAGTCAAGGCCTTTTGTTCCAGGTTTAATTTAAAATGGCACAACACATGATAACAGATATTCTGTAATATATTTATTCTGAAAATGTGAAATAATGGGTGGCGGGACACTGGAACAAGATGTAAACGTGGATTTCTTGGCAATCCAACTCAGTGTGCAGTGAGATCAACATCAGCCAAGGTCTTTTGTTCCAGGTTTAATTTGAAATGGCACAACAAATGAAGATAAATATTATATATCATTTTATTATGAAAATGTGAAATAATGGATGGTGGGACACTGGAACAAGCTGTAAACGTGGATTTCTTGCCAATCCAACTCAGTGTGCAGTGAGATCAACATCAGCCAAGGTCTTTTGTTCCAGGTTTAATTTGAAATGGCACAACAAATGAAGATAAATATTATATATCATTTTATTATGAAAATGTGAAATAATGGGTGGCGGGACACTGGAACAAGCTATAAATGTGGATTTCTTTCCAATATAACTCAGTGCACAGTCAGATTTTCAACCTAAATCTTTTATTCAGGAATAAATCATGTGGGATCCAGCTGTACAGAGCTGCTACACCCTCAGCTATTCTTTCACACACATTTAAACACTTCCACACCTGTGTGCTGAGCAGATTTAGAGCAGATTTAGGTAATTTCTGTCAGGGAAATGAGCACGGCCCCCCACAGGCAAAAGGAGAAAGGATTTAAATATATCAATTTAATATCTCTGGTAATCTATAATAAATACACCTGGCCAGCAATGGAAAATACATCCATCGGGCTAAATGTTTTGGGTTTCTTTCAAAGTTTTACCTGTTTGGGAGTTACACATTTAGAACAAGTGTTATGGATGGGGTAAGTCTTTAAATGTGGTAAGATCCAGGTGTAGGTGGGATCCCAAGGGCTGAGCAATCCCAGAATGGGGGGAAAAGGGATCAGGGGACATTAATGGTGAGGAATTGTCAGAATATGATTTAAAATCCCTCAAAAGGAGGCCCCAGTGAACTGGTTTAGGGGTGGCATCCTCTGAACAGGCAAACAGACAGGGAAATATCAACCTTGGGTTGTTCCCAGCTCTGTCCCACTGACCTTGTAGCCCGTGACCTCGGACTCGTTCTCCATGGCTCTGACCTCCTCCCAGCTCAGGGTGACCCTGGAGTCGGTGACGTTCCACACCACGTTCCCTGGGGGCTGGCTGGGTGCTTCAACACACAATAAGAGCACGGATTTAATTAAACTGGCACGGAGATCTGCTCAGCAGCTCAGCTCAGTGGCTGGCGTTGCATTTCAGGGGTGCAGGCTCCTCCTCTGGGTACGGTTCAGAGGCTGAACCCCAAAACCAGAAGGAAGGGAAAACACAGAATGGCACAAAAATGTTATTTCTGAAACTGCCCTATCTGCTGATGGTCCCTCATTCAGTACAGCCAGACAGGAGCATGTGCTGCAGGACACGGGTGATTAATTAGAACCAACGCTAACGATGGTAACAGAGCCTTTCCAGCTTCAGTACGGTGCCAGCAGTAAGAAAACTCCTCACAATAGATTGTCAGACAAATTCAGCCTCAGCGAATATTGAAATTTACCCACAGTGGTGATTTACTTTAAGATGTTTGTCATGGAAAACGTTGGAAGGTTTTTTTCCTGTTGGTTCTTCCCGCTCGAGCTGTGGTTCTGAACTGAGCCTGGGCCAGAACTGGGCTTTGGCCAAGGAAATCACCTGGGATGGTTTTTTATTCATTACCCACCCCAGCTGTTAATTGCAAAGGAGCTGCAGGCTCTGGGCTCTGCCCTTCGTGTGCCTGGGAGCTGCCAAGCGCTCAGGGAAGTGCAAACCTCCTAAAACACCTCAGCTTGGCTTTCCAGAAAATGCAGTGACACAATCAATGATTAAAATCTTTTCTAAACGTGTTAAGGAAAACAATTTACTGCTGCTGTCACCTAGTGGAGGCAGCTGCAGCTGAGGTGGGCTGAGCTGGGGTACTGGAGGGTCCAGCTTCAGCACTGGGAGAGGTTTTGAGCACTTGCATCCCTGTGCTTATGGGTTTTTCCTCCTTTTTTCCCCTCCTCTTTTCAATTCTTTCACACAAGTAGTTCCCTGCCTTCCTTCTATGAGCAGTCAGCTCAAACCCCACCTGATTATATTTAAAAAAAAAAAGGAAGAGTGGGAATTAAAAAAATTATTCCAAAGTCAACCAACCACCCACAGCTATTTATTTGGCACTGTTTGTCTTGTTCTGTGTGCTGAGGCAGATTTAACCTGATGTTCTAATAATAACCACTGCTTGTAGATGTGAGAGGAGCTTGTTTCGCTCCTGAGAACGAGGTGTTACAGCATCCATGAGCCGCTGCACACGCAGAGATTACAGCTGAGTTTCAGGAGGAATGAGTCAGCCTCGGGATCCCAAGGAAATATTGAGATGACATGGAAAAAATGAAGAGTAATTATACAGAAAAACTGGAATCCTCTGTCTGTGGGACTCAGAGGCTCCTTTTGCTGCAGACACTGAAATCTCCAGCGATCACCGGGGTTCAGAGCTCAGAATTTCATCTGTAGCAGGTCCTGATCCATCCACTCACGCCCAGGGAGCTGCAGGGACCCTGGAGCCTCCTCAGGGCTGGGAGCTTCGAAAGCTCCTTTTGCTGCAGACACCAAAAGCTCCAGTGATCACCGGGGTTCAGAGCTCAGAATTTCACTTGTGGCAGGTCCTGATCCATCCACTCACATCCCGGGAGCCGCAGGGACCTCGGAGCCTCCTCAGGGCTGGGAGCTCTGAAGGCTCCTTTTGCTGCAGACANGGTTTGTGGCATGTCCTGATCCATCCACTCACATCCCGGGAGCCGCAGGGACCTCGGAGCCTCCTCAGGGCTGGGAGCTCTGAAGGCTCCTTTTGCTGCAGACACCGAAAGCTCCAGCAATCACCGGGGTTCAGAGCTCAGAATTTCACTTGTGGCAGGGCCTGATCCACACCAAAATCTCCAGCGATCACTGGGGTTCAGAGCTCAGAATTTCACTTGTGGCAGGGCCTGATCCACACCAAAATCTCCAGCGATCACTGGGGTTCAGAGCTCAGAATTTCACTTGTGGCAGGGCCTGATCCACACCAAAATCTCCAGCGATCACTGGGGTTCAGAGCTCAGAATTTCACTTGTGGCAGGTCCTGATCCATCCACTCACGTCCACGGAGCTGCACGGAATTCTGAGCCTCCTCAGGGCTGTGAGCTCCGAAGGCTCCTTTTGCTGAAGACACTGAAAGCTCCACCAATCACCGGGGTTCAGAGCTCAGAATTTCACTTGTGGCAGGTCCTGATCCACACCAAAATCTCCAGCGATCACTGGGGTTCAGAGCTCAGAATTTCACTTGTGGCAGGGCCTGATCCATCCACTCACGCCCCGGGAGCTGCAGGGAATTCTGAGCCTCCTCGGGGCTGGCAGCTGCTCTGCCAGGAGCATTGCTCACACTTGGAGCTCATGGACAGAACATTCAGGTTTATTTCAAGCCTTTCTAAATATGAAATAATTGTAGCAACTTAGGCAAGGCTTCCCCACTTGCCAGGCAGTATTTAAACCTCCACTTGTCATTCTGGGCCGTGAACACGCTCATTTCAAACATAAAAGCAAAGGTATTGCAATTGTCAAAGGCTCCATTTCAATTCTGAGCTACGCTGCCAATGGAACTGAAGCGTTTGTGTTTCTTGATGGGAGTTTCTGAGCTGTACCTGGCAGGTCCTGGGGGGGAATGTAAATCCCTCACACCAAGCACAAATATTCAAATTAAATTAGAACTCGGGATTGATTAAAAACCACATATTTGAATGAAAAATCAGTTTCTACTGCAGTAGCACAGAGAATTATTTCTCTCAGCAATTCTGCTGATTTATCAGACTGACATTGCACTGAACAGCAATGGTTTTGCCCTCCTCGTTCACCAGAAAGATCCATGGACGTAATGCAATTAATTTTCTTTTTTAATTATTCCAAACAGCAGCGATGTGACCGAGGGCCTGATCCAGATCCTGCTCACACCAGTGGGATCAGGGCTTGTCCAGTTCTCAGTCACACATCCCAAAGGACTGAAAACCCCTGAGCTCACCAGCCTGGCACCACCTCTGGTGAGCACCCACAAAGATTAATTAGAAAAAAATTACTTTTCCCACGTCCTGTGCAGGCTCAGCCAGTGAGTGACCCCAGACCAGCCAGTTCATGGTAATTGTGCATAAAATATATTTAAACTCTGGCAGACCTGAGTTGGTTCAGTCCTCGGTGACAGGCTGGCACTCATTTTTGCATATAATAATTTCTGATAAACTCGCTTATTCCATAATATTAATGACACAGCTCCGTCTGCTCGAGGGATGTTAATGACTATTGCAGGGAATTTGACCTTTCAGCCAGATTTAATTGTGTGTTCTCGTGCCTCTGACAGAAACACTTCAAGAGTGATGACCCCGATTCGGGGCTGCGCTACAGCGGAGGAGCGCAGCAAAAATATTTCCACTTGGAGAAGAATTAGCGCAGCCCCTGCCAATCTGTTCCGCAGCCGAATTTCGCCTTTGCAGCAGCCCAGTGGCCTCCTGTGCAATTTGTTCAAGGGGAAGCAGTGGACATGAAGGATTGTTCTGCATGAGCTCCAGGAGGTTCATTGCATTTCAAAAGCCATGCCCGAGAGAACTTATAAATATGTTATAGAACGCTGAAAAATTCAACAAGTCTCCTTTTTTTTTTTTTTTTTTTCCCCTTTCTAAATAAGAGAGATTTTTCTTTTCAATTCCTCCCAGTCATTAGCAGCCTCATAAAGGCTCTGAGCAGGAATGACAGCTCCTCCTTGGGAACGGCTGGGTTTGGCTCACCCTGCTGAAGAACAGGCTGGGAGCTCCGGGCTTCATTTGTGGGACTGATGGAAAAGGGATGGAAATTCAGGTTCTCATTGTGATTCCCAGGAATGCCACTGGGGTTTTTTTTCCCCCTCCAAGTGCTGCCACAGCATCAGCCCTCTCCCCACTCTGAGGTACTCACGTGGCTTTTTGGTGGTGGCATTGACGGTGACGCTGAAGGGCCCGGCGCCGGCGCTGTTGAAAGCACGGACAGCTGAGTAATAAACCAGGTTGCTCCTCAGCCCCGTGATTTTTATCGATGTCTCATTCCCTGCAGCTTTCACCCTGCTTGAAGATTCCTCTTTCTGGTCATTATTCCAGTACCTAACCTAGGAGATAAAAACCAAAACCATTTAAATCTTGCATGGAGTGGGCTGTTCACCCACAGCGTTGTACTCGACTCTTGTAAGTGCTTTTTTTTCCCCCTCCTTCAGCTGAGAAAGGTAGAAATACATTAAAGTTTCAGAAATATGTTTACTGTGCAAAAATGAAATATTCTTATCCATCCGCTTCTCACGCTTGCTGCTCTTTTCAGTGTGACTGCAGGAGCAAGGCAATTGAAATATGAGATCTTGCTTGAACCGAAGAATGACAAGAGGAAAACCATTACCTCATTAAAAAGGGAACAAGTTAAGCTCAGAAAAATGTACCTTATAGAAAAGTTTCTTTGGAAGTAAATGTAATTCTGAAAAAACGTCAGTCTGGAGTTATGGCAGACGCATGGCTATCTATCAGCTCAAGGAGCAAAACCCAACTGCATTATGTGGGGTTTTTAACCCAAAATAGAAAAAATAATCCTTCTCCTGGGGGCAGGAAGAGCAAGATTTGGGGTTGGGCTGTGTGGGTGAAGCCTGCATGACCCTTCTGGCCCACGGCCCTTTACAAAGAGGATTTATTTAATATTTAAATTAACACACCCTATTTATTCAATAAATCCACTTTACAAAGTGGATTTATTGAATAAATAGGGTTTGTTAATTTAAATATTTGTTAAAAAAATATTTCTTTAAATATTTTTTATTGAAACAGACTCACCTCATAGCCCAGCAGCCTCCCATTGCTCATCTTCCAGGGAATGGCCGCCCAGGAGACCTCGATGGCCGAGGAGGACAGGCTGGTGGCAGCCACGCCCGCGGGGGCTGTGCTGGGCTCTGAGTGGGAAATCAATAAAAGGGAGAGGTGATTATGGAAATTAACCCCTCCTTCCCCAGCCCAGCCTCAGCTCCCAGGCTGAGCCTCACCCTCCTCGGCCGAGAACACCGTGGTGACGGCGCTGAAGGGCCCCTCGCCCTTGTTGTTGTAGACGCCGACGCGGACGTCGTAGGGCGAGAAGGGCAGGATGCTCTCGTTCCTGAAGACGTAGCGCGGCGTGTCGGGGGACGTCACCACCGCCTGGATCCACGTGGTGCTGCCCGAGGGCCGGAAAGCCACCACGTAGCCAAAGCCTTCGCCGTTCTGCAGCTCCTCGGGCACGGGCTGGGGCAGAGCGACACAGAGCTGCGGTGGCACCGGGGCTGCTGCAGGGACACTGTGCCAGCCACTGTCCCTGCACTGGGCATCACCCCTCTGCCAATCAACTCTGGCACAACGCCCTCCCTTCAACCGATTTCAGAGCCTGCACTTCAAGAACAGAACAACTTCCAGGTGTAATTTTGGTTTTTCACCGAGTATTCTGCTCCAAGACACTCCTCAGTAAATACAACTTTTCTTTCATCAATCCACAGCTCATAAAAAATGAATAATTGCTTGGTCAGCTATTAGAGAATCCAATACCACCTCGGTACAGTGGCTCAAGCCTCCTTCTGATGTGATTATGATGAGATAACCACACGGAGCAGTCAATTCCAGGAACAGAATATTAACAGCTCTTTAAATCATTAAAAAAGGATACACAATATAAAGCACTACCGGATTGCACTGGTTAGCACATGCATCCAGACTTAACGGTGGGAAAGCACGAACTGCAAATCCCAGTTCTTTGGCCTAACCTCCCCCTTTCCTCCTCTCCTGCCTCCTTTTCAGCATCAACATCTGGCTGAGAACTGAAGCAATCCCGGCCAAAGTGAATTCCCTGGGGATTTCCATCCAGCACAGGGACACCTGGCAGGGAGGAAGGGAGGGAAGGGCAGCGGGCAGGGCTCACATCACACGTGGCAAAAACACATCCCAGAGGAGACGCTGCTGCAGCCAGGGGAACTCAGGAGGAAGGGGAAGAGGAAGAAAGAAGGGAAAAGAAAAGGAGATGAGAAAAGGAGAGGAGAGGAGAGGAGGGGAGAGGAGAGGAGAGGAGGGGAGAGGAGAGGAGAGGAGGGGAGAGGAGAGGAGAGGAGGGGAGAGGAGAGGAGAGGAGGGGAGAGGAGAGGAGAGGAGGGGAGAGGAGAGGAGAGGAGGGGAGAGGAGAGGAGAGGAGGGGAGAGGAGAGGAGAGGAGGGGAGAGGAGAGGAGAGGAGGGGAGAGGAGAGGAGAGGAGAGAAGAGAAGAGAAGAGGAAGAGGAAGAGGAAGTTCTCTGAAGAAAACTTACATCCCACGTTATCACCAGCTCAGATCTGCTGCCTCCTCCCCCACTGACCTCGGATGGGGGAACTTCGGGAACTGCAGGAAGGAAATGCGGAGATGTCTGCACAGAGCAGAGACAAGAGAACACAGCACAGCAGCCTCACACTCTGAATTTATCTGAGTATTCACACTCCTGCTGCAATCAGGGTGAATGTTTTTGGGGCAGGAGGGGCAGCCCTGGAAAGCCCCAGCTCTGCCCCACGTTCATCCTCCCCTGCCCCAGGCTGGGGTTTCTCTGAGCACTCAGAACCTCAGCAGCTCAGATTCCACCAGGTCTGCTGTGCTCAGGAACCTCTGAAAACTGGAGACAAACTTCACTTTTCTGGAGTTAACTCCGAAAATGGCCTGGGATGGAAGGGACCCTAAAGATCATCTTGTTCCAGGATACCTTCCACTAGACCAGGCAGCTCAGAATTCCACATCCTTGAACACTTCCAGGGATGTTATGGAGATAAACTGTGAAATGGCACCATGCCAGGTGAACTGAGGCTTTAATTCTTTAATTGATGGGTTCTTCTGAGCCCCGTGCTGGTTACACGGAAGGGTTTCACTGATCAAACACCAGGAATGAGAAATCCCTGTCAACATTAACCTCTTTGCATCCATTAACACCTTCAGGCTCTGCAGCACTGCCTGCAGGGGCAGATTTGGGCACAGTAAATGCCGTTTAAGTGGATTTAGATCTGATGCTTCTGTGATGTTCAGCAATGCAACACAAACTGTCCCACAGCTAAACAGAAAAAATATGAATAAACTTGTTACAGGCTTTTATACCCCATGGCAATTCCAAGCTTGTCTGCAAAGAGCCAAAGACACGAACACTCCTTTTTTTTTGTTAATATTTAAGATTCTTGAATTAAAAACAAAAAGAAGGACCCACTAACCTGCCTCTTCAGTTCTTACTTTTTCTGAGGGCAAACTAGGCTCTCCACCTCCTATTTTGTTACTGGCAACTACACGAAACTCATATTCAACCCAAGGGTTTAAATCCACTACTGTGCTGGTGAAGGTTTTGCCGTCGATCACGTCCGGAACTGGGGAGAGGAAAGGGAGAAGGAAACTCAGGATGGGTGACAGGGACACATCATCCCCGTGGATCCCGGGGCTGGGGCTGTGCTCACCGGTCGTGGCTCGCTGCCAGCCCACGGAGAAGGGGGTCCTGGCCTGGATGCTGTAGGCGGTCACGGGGCTGTGGTTGTCGCTGCCCTCGCGCCAGGAGATCTGCGCTGTGGTGTCCGTCACCTCCTCCACCCGCACCTGCTCCGGGGGCCCCGGCGAGCCTGCAGCGGGAGGGACAACCAGGGACTGCTGGGGGAGCCCTGAACGCCCTGGGAATCACCCCAGCGGGATGGATTCCCGTCCTTGCTTCCTCAGGGAGGAGGAAAACAATTCAGATTGGAATAAGAACTCCTGTAATTATGGTTTTATATTTGCTGAACTTTGGTAATTTCAACATGAAATACTCTCAAGGGGAAA
>VYZT01052780.1:0-19188 GCA_013400735.1 Pomatostomus ruficeps
AATAGTCTAATTAACTCATAAGGTGCTGTCACATGTTCATTGGCGGAGGGATGTTAGCAGTGGTGTTTTCTGATTTTTTTTTTTTTAACCACATGCTAGTAACAGCCTCTTTTGCAAGTTCTCGAAGACTGATATTTGCTTTGTAGAAAATCTCTGATTCTTTTCTTAGGTTTGTGGAAAATAAATTATGATTGTTTGCTAGAAGTTCCAAAGACTGAGAGAAGCCATGTGTTAGAGAGCAGGACAGTGTAGGACATTACAGAAATTAGGGTTCTGGCCATACAAGATTGATGATACTCCTGTACATGTTTCATCATTCAGATTTGTTGCATTATTTTTCTGTTTAAGACTGTAATTGCAGACAGTCAACAGAGTGATTACATGTATTTGTTAACATGACAGTGAACACAAGAAATGCTAATTTTTTACAGGCTGTGCTTTGCTCAGCCTAAAGTTTGGCAAAGATGAAGGGTTTTTTCATTCGTTTTGTTTCTGTGATGGAAATAGAAAATCAAATCTTTTGGACTGTAGACTGTGTATCAGCAGAATATCAAGAAAGAATCTATTACCTGTGGAAAGCTTAGGGAACTTGGCTTTGTTTACTCTCCATACAAAATTTCAGGATGTAATTTTGAATTATTAAGATGTTTTTCAATTTGTTTCTTAAAACAGTGATAACCTGATATGGGAAAATAGAAGAGTAGTCTCATGAGTTTCAAACTATTATGAAACTGAATTGGGAGCAATTTTAAACTCCCTTGGTAATCTCTCATACAGCCACAAGTATATCTTAAAGGATGCTTTCTGTAATAAATCTCTATAATATAGCTCTTATATCTGTCTTAATATTATAACATCTGTGAGCAAAATATATGAGAGTTTGTAGAGTGATTCAAATAAGAGACTGTCTTCAAAAATGAAGTCTGTAGTATGCAAATGTAATGCTTATAGCTGCAGTATTTGGTGCAGAGATTATGGGAAATCAAGACTGAACAAACCAGAAAACTGTCCTGGTGCTCATACCATTGGTTGGCAGAGGACTCAAGGGATGTTTAATGCATGATATTAAAAGCTATTAAAAAAACCAAATAGTTTTTATTCTGATTAATTCACTAGTCATGAAGTTGCTTTACCCTTGGGCTTATTTTCTCCAACTTTAGCACTTGTAGTTTGAGGATTAGATAGGCAAATTTTTTGTAACATCTTGAAAATATAAAAAACAAAATACAAATGCAAACATCAAATATATCTGGAAAAAATTAAGGCATACTAGAATCACCAGTCAATTTTATCACATTGCTTTATATAAAGGGGTTGTAAATAATGTAACTACTGCTGCTTCAAAATATTTTTACTCCTGTTTTGCTAAAGTGCCTCAAACCCCATTCTTTCAGCTCAAGAATATATCTTCGTAAATAATGAAGTTGCTGCTATTGATTTATGCTACTTTAAAAAAAAAAGTTGCAATTTGGACACAAGTGAAATTATGCTATTGTTAAATAGCCATCAATCCTTGCCCCATCATCTTTGTTTCTTTTCCTAGGTGTTCAGAGCCATTCAGGCACTGCCATAATACAGTGTGCCACCCTAGAAACAGCTGCCCAGTTAGAACAGTGTCTTAAGGGTACAGAAACGTAACTGCTTTATAGCATATTTTGCTTTTTCCCTTCAACTTTTAGTTGAGTAAATTTTCCTCCAGTTCAGTATTGAGCTAGGTCACAAATCAAATAGAACTATTTAACCAGACATCATTGCATCTGAAACCTGTATTGCCTGGAAAAGAGTAGTTTTTAGTGGTTGATTTTAAATGTTACGGTTGAGACAGCATGTTTCAAACAAAGTCCAGAATATTCTTAGAACTGTATGCTCCAAGGTAATGAAGGGCAGAGGTTTAAAAGTAAAAGCCTGAGATTTAGTGGAAGATATTAGGATGCACAGAACTGAGCAACTGTGTTCTTACTCTGACTGATTTGTGGTGTCAGTGAGCTTAGATAATAAAGTAGCATTTAGTACTTTTAAATTTGAATTTGCATAGTAAGTAATGATACACAATACTTGTCACAAACAAAAATAATAATCAATAATCAATGAAAACTTATCATGTTGTCAGCCAGCAAGTAAGAGGCTGTGAGTTTGGGCAGGCTTATCAGGCCTGTGTGAGGAAGCCAGAGGGTGCAGTACCTGTGAGAGGAGCATGCTACAGTATCCATCTGTGTGCTGGTGCACACCAGCCAGCGAGCAGGATACGAGGGTTAAGAGGGCCTGGAAGCTGTTCAGGAATGTTGGACACAGAGGGGGCTCATGCTGGTATTTGAGGGATCCACTAAAGAGCAGGTGAGTGTGAGCTGAGAGTGTTGAGTGTATGCTGTCAGTACTGAGCTTCAGGCTCTCCTGGCTGAAGAGGGGAGGGCACTTGGCCATTTCTTAAATCCGTTAACAAAAGGTAATCAGAATACTTATAACCAGTTCCAAATTTTTTCTTAAACTTTTTTTTTCTTCACAAAAAGCAATTACATTGATGAAAAAGCTCATTAATCCCCAAAGATTGTTAATAGTTATATTTTTATCCTATCATATAGCCATAAATATAAAGAAAATCTCTAAAGAGCTGTTAAAAAGAAAGTGGTTTTGATGAAAATAAAAATAGTAACTACAGAACACACCGGAAGAATCCCAGAAAACTTAATATTCTTGTGAATAAAAATCAAGGTCAAGTTTATCTTGCAGCAAACAGGATTAATATTAATTAAAGTTTAATTCTATCTATCAGGGCTTTAGCTTTCCTAACCTGATCCCTCGCTGCTTAGACAATTTCTCTGTATTCCATGGAGGCAGAGGTTGGAATTAGATGATCTCTGAGTTTCCAACCCAAACCATTCTATTATTCTATGACTCTTCCCAGGCTACCTATCCTTGCCTGCATACTCTCTAGCCTTCCTCTTTGTGTTTCACTTTGTATAGGAGCTTCTTGTTCAATAGCTACAATAAGCTTGTAATGCTTTTCTATTATAAAGATACCATAATCTACTAAATAACTGCCAGTTCCTATTCTGTGTATATAATAAAAACATTAGGGTGCTTTATCCAAATGTAAAATTGCACAACAGGTGTACTAGCTATGCAATACTCAGAGTTCACATCATGTTCCATTGAAGACTGGAAGACTGCAGGTATTCAATTTTTTTTCTTCACACTGAACAAAGAAATTATATCATGGGAATCTACCTTAGTAAATAACCAGTGACAATTTTCAGACATTATTTTATTTATGCTGCATAGATTAAATGCTTAGTTTGGTATTCCCTCTAAAAAGCAAAATTCTTTGGTTAAGAGAAGCTAATTCACATTACATTAGATATTAGACATGATTTTAGGAAGCTGCTATGAATTATACAAGGAAGTTTATATTACAGAAATAGATAATATTTATTTGCACCAGCTTTCATCTTTGACATACCATGCTCTAGCATTCATAATTACCAGTAACATTCTTTTCAATAATAAAATCACAGAATTGTCTTTCTTTGGTTCACTTACTACCTTTTGTGATTCTGTTATCAGGCATTTCCTGTGGATCCCTGCTCCTCTGAACCTTGAATAAGTGAATCTCAGAATGGCTGCTGTTGGAAGGGATCTCTGGATCCTCTGCTCAAGCTGGGCCACCCAGAACTAGTTGTCCAGGATCATGTCCATCCTGTGTCACCTGCTCTGGTAGACCCTGCCTTTGCAGGGGGCTTGGCCTAGATGATGTCCAGAGGTCCCCTCCAACACGAACTATTGTGTAATTCTGTGATTTGTAAATCTTAAATTTGGCAATTAATTGCTTGCTAGCCATTTCCTTCATAATGGCCACTATGTTATAAATTTTTAGCAGGTACACCTCTGGTCAGAACCTGCTCAGAGAATGTAATTATCAGCATGGAGGGAGAAGATTTGGCAAAAATTAATATTGAAGTTCTTTTTTCTAAACCATTCTAAGCTGATTTAAACACCCTGGTGTGGAGAAATCAGGTAGTGCCTATCGTCCAATACTCCAACTACGTGCTGACTGATGTGAAAAGCTTGATGGTTGCATATAAGAATGTCTGAAGTATTTAGCAATGTAAATATCTAGGGTAAAGCAGCCCTATTAAGGCCCCCTCCTGAACTATAGGAACTAAAAGTTGGCATAAGACTTGAATAATTGAACTGTGTTCACTTCTTTCTATGAAAGATATATATATTTTGAAAGTGCACATCCAATCCCTTTCTAAATCTTTTGATGTTTGTCTCTGAAGTACAGTAATTTAATTGCTTTAATTTTCCTTTGCTGTTTTACTCCCTTTATTTCAGGAGATATGAATAGAATGTTTTGCATGTTATTCTTTCTGTATTGTACTTTATTTTGTTGTGTGCCCTCTTATTCTCCTCCTTTCTAAGATTAAAAAAGAAAAGGTCCTAGTCTCCATATGAGATTTTTTTCATCTCCTTAATCATTATGGTTACCTTACTTTGCCCTATATGTGGTATTTTTCCACAAAAAGAGTGACAATTTTATATCAGCTCCTGCAATGAACCAGAGTTTTAGTTACATCTACATACCTCAGCAAAAAGGCAACAACAATAATTATGAAAGCTGTCTACCACACAAGGTCAATTTTTACTGATGCTTCTATTTAGAATAATCAACTCTGCCTCTATATAAGAAAATGAGGGCTGGTGAGCATCCGGAAATAAAGCACAACTATCATGTAAATGGTTTAGGACCTCATCCTGAATAAGTGTCATATACATTTATTGTTCATTGAAATTAATAGCTACTGAGGTCATGCAGTGACACTTTAAAGCATGAGGGCCTTATTCCAAATTAATCTTTATTTTTGTTTTAGCTTTAATATTAAAGCAGTTGAAAAGAAGACCTAGAAACCATAACAACTGCAATTTGCCACATTTCAACAGTTTTATTTCTGCAAGCATTTTAATAGCCTTGGCTTTTCAGTGGTTAAGCACATTTGATTTAATGCTCTCTTCACATTCACCTGTGTAGTGAGAACAAAAACTAGTTTTTTTCTGATACCCTAAATGTACAACTCCCAGATTCTTTGCTGGAATTTCAGTAGTGATAATTATTGCTAAAATGTTCAAAAGTATGATGAAACACTTAGAAGGAGAATTTGAGAAAGTCAAGCAAAAAGACCAAAATCTGGTAACGCTATTATCATCAATGATATAGATTGATTTCATTAAAATAAAAGTTTTCATTAATAAAACAAGAGTAACTTGAAACTGTAGCTATATGGAATACTCTTCTAGTAATGAAAATGTATTTGAAACCATATTTTTTTAGAGTTAAAAGTAGCTAATTTTAAAAAGTCAAAGTACATACAGAGGAAAAAAAACCCAGGCACATTAGAATTAAGGGCCACAGACAATACAGGAACAAGGACAAAATATTTGCAAATGCTACAGAAGCTGTTTACAGACATGCTATAAAATAGCTTGGAATAAATTACAGATAGAAACGTAATCAATGCTTAAAGTAGTTTGTCATGTATATGTGCATGTTTACAGTATAGTGTATTTATTATACATAAACATAATCTAGATTTAGTTAATATTTTATAACATAGATAGCACAGATATTATGCATGTACTCTGAAATATCTAAATATGATAAAATTAAAAATAGATAAAAGAGTGAACAAATATTAGTATTATAGAGCACAGTGAAAAACTATTGGCTGTAAGAATGTAACTTAAAAAACCCAAGTGATGTTCAAATGCTGCTATTTATTATACATAAGACCATAATAAAGAAGAAAAGATAAAAGTTAATTCAACTTCAGAAAATACAACAAAGCCAGAAAGTATTGTAGAGAGTTTGAGAAGCCAGATACTAACTTAGTTTGAAAAGGCCATTTAAAATATAGAAACAGTGCATATTATTATAAGTATATATCATTAAGAGGTGTGAATTTTCTACAGTGCTCAAGAAATAGGATTCAGTTCTCAGCTTATCCTTCAGCTCTATGACTACAAAAAAAACAAACGGTACCTATGTTGCATTAATCTTTGTCAAAACCAGGACAATTTTTAAAATTTGTGACTTTTCACATTACACCTTATAATGGCTAGAACTGTTGGGGTGGGGAGAGAATGGAAAGTAAATAATAGATAGAAAATAGAAAGAATACCTCAGAAACAATTAAAATCTTCCTAAACTGATTACTTACCTTTGTGTGAATCAACTTCATTGTTCATAAATGAATTCTGAAAAAAGAACAATGGAAAATTTTCTCATTTTAAGATATGCTTTTAACTTTGACCAAAGAACTTTAGTACAACAGATAATTTGAAAACTAGAATTACAGGTTTTTAAGTACTCAAACAAGAAGTGACCTTAGAGTCATGACATGCTTGACTTCCCTGAAAAGGAAGACACAGAATACAGTGCCAATTGTCTTCTGATTGGAAGTATTTAATGGCCGATAGAATAGAGAGAATTTAAATAGATAGCAGCATTTGATTTTTTTTACCAATTAATTGACTGGAATAATTACCACACAGCTTTTTTATGTGGTATCTTCTTTATGTGTTCTTTAATCACATGGTCTTTCTTATTCAGCTGGCTATTATTTCCTAAAAAGCAGCTCATAATATTAAAGTTCAGTAATTAGAGAGAGAAGGTAATCAATCTTTCTAAGCTCAGCCTAAGGATATTCTTTGATTTTAAAGGATTGACTTCTTATCTGAATTTGACAATTGGATTATTTAAATTTATACTGACTTTTGTCAATCTGTTTAAATGTGTAGCTCATAATTTAACTTGTAGTTTCAGACCTTGTTAAAACCAATTGGCTAAGATGATAAAATAAACCCATTGCATGTTCTAACAATAATGAGCCCTGGGTTAGTGACAGGAAAGATATAAGAATCTGAGGTGAATATTTAACTTCCTTCTGTGCTCAGCTGAGTGCTAATTCCTGAAGCTTCTTGGCTCAGAAGTTTTACCTCTCCTTTGGTTCTCTTACCTTTCTCATTAGTGAAAATGACCTCTTATAATCTCTCACCATGTTTTTTCCACCATCTCTTATTGAGTTATCATTTTGCGGACCTAAAAGCTCAAAGACAATAATAATAAATGTGTGCCACAGGAAAACCTCTAGGTAGGGTAGAGGCCGGAATAGAAACACTCAGTAATACATAATTTGAAATTGATTAACTATAAAAGATGGATATAGTAGTGGATCGTGACATCTTTTTTTAAGTCTCCTATGGCACTTTCACAGTAGTTTCATGCAGATCATGTCCCCAGCCCCTCTGGTCAAATGTGGACCAGCACCATGGACTCAGGGAACAGGACACTCATCCAGCTGCTCGCTATGCCTAAGTCCTGACAGGGGGCCTGGACTGCTACACAGAGTTCTTGCACCTCTGGCTCAGCTTTCTGCAGGATCTTGGACATGGCCAGAGGACAGCTGTTTTAACAATATATTACTTTCTAAAGTAGACTGCTGGCAGAAGCTAGCAGTGTCTTGGCTGCTTGTGTGACGCCAGTCTAGTCTCACTGGCATTCTTTGTACCAGAGGTCAGTGAATGGTTTTTATGATGGTTTCTAACATGTTCTATTTTCTCACCCCACATGTGACACACAAGTGAGTAGCTGGCAAAAGTTATATTGCAAAATTAAGCTATGCTTTAGTTGTTTTTCTAGCTTGTGCTGGATTAGTTTAATGAGTCAGAACTGGTCAAATGTAGTAGAGGTCACACATACCTGGGGTTTTACTGTGTAATGTGCAACTGCGCTGATAATGACAAATAATTAAAAATCCCAAGGGTTCTCCTGTTGTACCATTCTATAAGGATTCTAGCTCATGCATCTGAGCTGCTTATATGCCAGCAGCTCTGGGAAAACCATCTCTGGGGCAGAGATTAGTGACATAAATGGAAGTAGTCTTATGGGTTTTGAATATCATCTGCTATTTCAAGTTTGTGATGCAAATGTTGAGAGTCTCATTATCGAAGGGCAAAGACATGAATACATATGTGGGAGGCTAAAATGATACTTATGTCCTCCACTGATAGCACTGTACTCTTATCTAGCATTCATTTCTGTGAACCTCATCACTGCTCACAGGCATGTGCATTCATATTCTACAGAGTGCGGAGTCCATAAAAATAGAAGAAAAAGATCTTGTAGTGAATAAATGATACCTTTTTGAAAACCAAAATTTTATTGTTTGCTGAGGAATTTACATATTCCTGCATAATTTCCATAAATCTGGTGGTGCATTTTTTTTTTCAGATGTATTTAACTCTGGTTAAGCAAGCTGCCATAGTATTTCATTAGAAAACTTTGCTACTAATGGAAAAATACCATTTTATCTAAAGAAAAGTAAGGTGATGAGGCTACTATACAATGACATGATTAAACAGAGTTTTAGTTCAGTTGTTTAACTGTCATACCAGTTGAACTTTCCTGCCTTTGCTTTTCACATATCTTAGGATTCTAGTGTTTGTCGCATCTGTCAGCCAGCCAAATAAATTCACATTGAGAGCAAACATTGTGAGGGAAGAAAGTGTCATTCTAATGAGCTCCTATTATTGTTTACATTCTTGTGCAATAAGTGAAATTTCAGCCAGCAGAACCTGACAGCAGAAGGAAAGAATTCTTGTTAGGAAAAACTAAGGTGAAGACATTCTTTCTGATATCCTCAGATTTATCTTCACAGACTCTGAATTTAGAATGTCCTTTATGTTCATACATAATTGCCAAATTTCTGTTATTTGTATTGACATTTTGAATTACTGTAGTCAAATGAGTATGTCTCCATGAAGGTGAATCTTTAAATGATGTGAACAGAGTATGAGAATTATTGTTTTAGTCTTGATTGGGTTTATTTGGCCGTATGTTGTCAGCAGGGATGGCTTCTGTGAGAAGCTGACAGAAACTTCCTCCATGTCTGTCAGAACCAATCCCTGGGAGCTCCAAAGGTGCATGTGCCCTTGGCCAAGGCTGGGCCAAATAGAAATAGTGGTAATGACTCTGTGATAACAGATTTAGGAAGAAGAATAAAAAGGATATTGTACAGATGTAATTGTGGACAGAGAACAGAGGAGTGAGAACCTGTGAGAGGAACAACTCTGCAGACACCATGGTCAGTGGAGAAGGAGGGTCAGGAGGTGTTCCAGGCACTGGAACTGAGATTCTCCTGCAGCCCGTGGTGCAGACCATGGTGAGGCAGCTGTGCCTCTGCAGCCCGCAGAGGACCGTGGGGATGCTGAGATCCACCTGCAGCCCATGGAGGAGACCCACGCCAGAGCAGGTGAATGCCTGAGAGGAGGCTGTGACCCCGTGGGAGACCTGTCCTGGATCAGGTTCCTGGTAGGGACCTGCAGAGCCATGGAGAGAGAAGCCAACACTGGGTCAGGTTTCCTGGTAGTACCTGTGACTCTATGGGGCACCCATGCTGGAGCAACCTGTCCTTGAAGGACTGCACTCATGGAAAAGTGACCAACATTGCAGCAGTTTGTGGACAACAGTTGCCCATGGGATGGACTCACACTGGAGAAATTCATGGAGAACTGTCTCCCATGGGAGGGACCCCACACTGGAAAGACTCCTCTCCCTGAGTAGTGTGAGAAACATGATGAACTGACCATATCCCCTATTATTCCCTGTCTCCCTGTGCTGCTGTGAGGGAAGAGGTAGAGCTGGGAAGGAGGGAGGGGTGAGGGGAAGGTGTTTTTAAAGTCTTATTTTACTTCTCATTATCCTGCTCTGATTTTGTTAGTAATAAATTCAAATAAGATCTCCAACTCTAGCCTGTTTTGCCTGTGACGGTATTTGGTGAGGGACTTCTATTTTATTTAAATTTTTTTTTTTAATATTTAAAGATATTTATTTAAAGTAAAAATATTTCTTTCTAAACAAAAAAATTTAAATTGTTGACTTTTGTAAATTCTTGCTGCAGTTACAAATTAGAAATTAATGCCTACATACGGAAAATAATGCAGCCAGCAGGACCAGGGAAGCGATTCTTCCCCTCCACTTGGAATTGGTGGGGCCACACCTCGAATTCTGTCCAGCTCTGGCCTCCTCAGTTCAGGAACGACATTGAGTAGATGGCATGAATTCAGAGAAGGGCAACAGACCTTGTGAAGGGTCTGGAGCACAAGACTCATCAGAAGCAGCTGAAAGAGCTGGGATTGTTTAGCCTGCAGAAAATGAAGCTTTAGGGGTGACCTTATCATGCCCTATGATTGCCAGAAAGGAGGTTGTAGCCAGGTGGGTGTGGCACTCAGTGCCACGGTCTGCTTGACAAGGTGGTGTGCAGTCATAGGCTCGATGATCTCGTAAGTCTTTTCCAACCCAACTGATTTTGTGATTCTGTCATATTCTGTAAATGACGCTGTTGATGTAAACAAGCTGGACACTGGACTAGCTGTAGACAGAAGAAATTGCTTGTGCTTTTATTAAAAAACATGTTTCTATAACAAGAACTTCAGCAATTCATGTATCTTCTGAATATCAGTCTCCAACAGAGCCCTGGGTAGAAATATTTTCTTGACCTATTTTAACTTTAAAGATTTCAAATTTTACTTTTGCTTTTGCAGTGAAGCAGACCCAAACATATTCAAAGTATAAGATAAAAAAGTTTAGAAAAGGAGGAAGATTAAAAAAAAATCCAAAATTGTCTGATGGAAACATNGGGAAGCGATTCTTCCCCTCCACTTGGAATTGGTGGGGCCACACCTCGAATTCTGTCCAGCTCTGGCCTCCTCAGTTCAGGAACGACATTGAGTAGATGGCATGAATTCAGAGAAGGGCAACAGACCTTGTGAAGGGTCTGGAGCACAAGACTCATCAGAAGCAGCTGAAAGAGCTGGGATTGTTTAGCCTGCAGAAAATGAAGCTTTAGGGGTGACCTTATCATGCCCTATGATTGCCAGAAAGGAGGTTGTAGCCAGGTGGGTGTGGCACTCAGTGCCACGGTCTGCTTGACAAGGTGGTGTGCAGTCATAGGCTCGATGATCTCGTAAGTCTTTTCCAACCCAACTGATTTTGTGATTCTGTCATATTCTGTAAATGACGCTGTTGATGTAAACAAGCTGGACACTGGACTAGCTGTAGACAGAAGAAATTGCTTGTGCTTTTATTAAAAAACATGTTTCTATAACAAGAACTTCAGCAATTCATGTATCTTCTGAATATCAGTCTCCAACAGAGCCCTGGGTAGAAATATTTTCTTGACCTATTTTAACTTTAAAGATTTCAAATTTTACTTTTGCTTTTGCAGTGAAGCAGACCCAAACATATTCAAAGTATAAGATAAAAAAGTTTAGAAAAGGAGGAAGATTAAAAAAAAATCCAAAATTGTCTGATGGAAACATGCGTTACCTGATGTTCCTGAACCTTGAACTGTCACAAATAATGTGAAAATGCTCTAAACAACAGCAGAAGGCTCTTCTTGGATAGATGTCTCTATTGGAGAGACATTCATATAAACGCTTTGATGTTTATGTGATAGTCCTGGAATCTCTTTTCGAAATTCACAGCGAAATGTCATGCACAGAAGACATCTGGGTGTTGGAAAAGGGTGTCCTGTAACAGAAACTGCATTGTTCAACTGAGCAGTCTTTTTCTACGTTTGGTGCTTGCTAACAGAAAGCACTATGGCCTACATTTGTGTTTGCATATGTATGTAGTGAATCACTAGTACATCTGCTATTAAAATAGGTTATTCCATAAAACAGGAAAAAAAGGTATTTTGCTTACAAGCTTATTGCTACAAGCATCTTCTTCTTTCTTTTAAAAACAGGATTTTTTTCTTTTTAAAGCAGAGTAAATTTTAAAACAAAGGAGTCATATAGTGTTCACAAATGCAAATGCTTCCTGTTTTCATGTTACAAGAATATTTCTTTTCACAACAATTTTTAGAGTTTCAAACTTTTGTGCTTAACTTTGTCTCAAATAATTTAAGAGTAATGGCCAACCCAGCGCATTTATATAGACTCCAAGAAGACTACAGTTCTAGACAGCGAAAGGAATTGTACGGTAATGGTGATATACTCTAACTAATCCATACATACTCAGCCTCAATCAAAAAATATTCAGAGTTTTTTGTAAAGTATATAAAATCAGGGGATCATAATTTTTTTTTTTTTTAATCTACATCAGAGATTCACTTGTAGCCTCTGGAGGACCCCATGGTGGAGCAGGGTAGATGCCCAAACAAGATTGTGACCCTGTGGAAAGCCCTCACTGGAACAGGCTCCTGGCAAGAGCTGTGTCCCCATGGACAGACAAGCCCATACTGGAGCAGGTCCCTATGGTGGACTCGTGCCAGAGCAGCCTCTTCCTGAAGGACTGCACCCCCTGGAAGGGAGCCACACTGGAGTAGTTTGTGAACAGCTGCAGCCCAGGACTCATGTTGAGAAGTTCATGGAGGACGGTCTCCTGTAGAAGGCACTTCGTGCTGTAGCAGAGGAAGGGTGTGAAGAATCATCCCTCTGAGGAGGAAGGAGCAGGAGAAACAGCATGTGATGAACTGAATGCAACCACTATACCTTGTCCCCCTGCATCAATGGCAGGAGAAGGTAGAGAAAACTGGGAGTGAAGTTAAACCCAGGAGAAAGGGAGGGGTAAGGGAAATTTTAAGAATTAGTTTTTAGTTGTCATTATCCTAATCTGATATGATTGGTTAGAAATTAAATTAATATTCCCTGAGTCAAGTCAGTTTTGCCCATGATGGTAACTGGTCTCTCCCTTGTCCTTGTCTCAACCCATAAGGCTTTTCCTCTCCCCTGTCCAGCTGACGAGGGCAGTGATAGAGTGGCTTTGACGGGCACCTGGCATCGAGCCAGGGTCAGTCCCACCACAACAGACTGTAAATGACAGTTTGTTTGCCACATGACCTTGATAAATGCAGCATGAGGGCAGATTAGCCTTCCAGACCCATAAAGTATTGTTTAAAATAACTTACAGTGTCAGTGAGGACAATCCCCATGTATAGTTTCCCTAAATGCCAACTTTTTAATTTAATATGTAGTTTAACGGCAATTCTATGTTTAAATGAGCCAGTTTCCACCAAGTGCTTCAATTAACTTATCCATAAGGAAATGCTGAAAGGGATGCATTTTTTAAATAAATGCAGATTTATATGCTTCTGTGAATTTATATTTGCCCCCCAACTGTTACAACAGCAATAAAATTTCAAGTTTAGTGAATGTTCATGAAATACAAAATACTTGTATCAGATATGTCGTTCTTTGCTTTGTTGGGTTTATTAAGGAATTATATTTTCATCTACATAAAGGCACAGAGATGAAAATGTTATACATCTGAAAGCAGGCATAAACTTTTCAAATGGATCTGTGAAGAAGTATGTGTGAGCAATATAAAGAATCTGATCAATAGAAAACAGAAGAGAAGCAGGAAAAGAAAATTAAAATTGGGGATGAAGAAGCTAGTCTGGGAGCAGGGAACACAGTTAAGGTTGGCTTCACTGTGCATCAGAAGCACAGAATCAATAAGGCCATTGCTTAAACTGAAGATGAAATTACTTGTGTAAATGTGCTTTATTATTCTGGATCTCTGTTGTTATGTGGTTTCAAGACTTTTCTGCTGTTCACTTCTGCATTGTTTATTTTTCTCTGCTAGATCTCTTCAGTCGTGTTTTGTTGTCTTATTTTTCTAGAAAGATGTCTTCTACAGTGTAAGCCTACTTGTCTACACATTTATCTATATGATTTTATAGAAATATAAAATACAATAACAAAGCATGGGAAAAATTAATGGTCTATGTTATACTTCCATGTACCAGGAATCCAGAAAACAAAGACAACTTTAAGACAGGATACAAGCCCAGTGTTGACATGAGTTAAACTGGAGACATCCATAATTCATGTAGTCTCAGAGTATGATTTGAACTTTCACCCTCTGTAAGAGACCTACTGAACTTAGAGGGCAGCAGTATGGGCTGATGCTCTCAGTTCTTCTTAATCTTTCATATTAGATGGATTGTGCCTCTTACAGGTGTGTAAACTGACAAAAGTCAGCAACAGGCCACAGTTCAGTCTTTCTCACCCAAGAAGCTGTGAAACCTTGAACTGAATGCTAACTCACAGAAAAAACCATCGAGTGCCAATCATGCCGTCATCATGGCACTGAAGAGAATGAGAGCACTTCTCTGAGATGTATTTTGACTGAAGAGAATCTGCTAAGAGGTCAAAAAAGCTACTTTTGAGGTGTTGGGACAGTTGAATTATGTATTGTATTTTATTCTTTTTTTTTTTCCCCAGGATTGAAACAAAACATAAAATTTTGTGTTTGATAATGGTTTGTTCTAAGAGCACAGAAAAGAGAACTGAAAAAAACATAGAAAACCCACATCTTTCTATGGTTTTAAATCTTATTTTTATTCAGAGAAAGGTCTTTGGATTTCTTTATACACTCAATCTAGGAAATAGAGGCATGGTGATAATGAAACAAAGGCTAGAGACCAAAATGAGAAAAAGTCTACTGAATCAGAGCAAAGTCCTGCCAGTCTAGAAAGTCATAAGGTCAATCTTTATTTTAAAGGCAATCAAAGTTAATTGAAAGACTGTGTCCCACTAACAGCAAATCTAGTGGATTGATGTGGTTCTTTGAGAGACAGCATGAATTTAAAAAGGGGCATCTTCTGTACCAGAAGCTCTTTCCACATTTGCATCTAAGAGGTTGTCTTTAAAACAATGCTGACTGGGTGATTGTTCATGTTAATGATGTGTTGTCTGGAACCTCCATTTCAAGTTACTACATCAAGAAATTTGTTTTTAATTATGTCTGATAGTAAGATATTGCTGGCTCAAACCAATGCTAGACATGAATATTTTCAAATTATTCTCTAAAGAAATACTTCTTGAAAGATTAGAGACCATGTCAAACTCCATGAACTCAGTGCTGTAAATATGCTGTTGACATTAGTGAACAAATCTGTAGAAGCACTGGAAAGGAAGGGGGTCTTTTACAGCCATAGAAACAATCAGATTTAATATGATCATTCTGCCTTTCTGGCTTGCACATGCATATTAGCTTTCCCTAGAGTGAACGAGCCAGATTCATTTGTTATATTACTGCTTCCTAAAGTGATCAACAATACTTTTCTTTTTTAATTCTGTCTCAGGCTGCAAATTTTGTTCAGACTGATGGTAGAGAGAAAGAAAAGAGAGGAATGGTCTCCTTTTTTCTGGATACATTTTTGAATTTAGCCATCAACCTGCCTTGTCTATCAGCAAGTTACATAGTGTAACAGATTTAATCTTTAATAGATAACTAAGAGTTGATGATCTTGGAAGAACACTAGTATTTTAACTTTAGGAATGACCAATCTTTGAGGATTACATTCAGCTAGTGACACTGGACAGAAATTACATATGCTTTTCCAAATCTGGGGGCTTTTCTTCAATTAACTCTTTTTCCCTTAAAAGCATTTTATAGTTGCTTTAATTTAAATAAATTAGGAAATAAGTGAATAAGGAAAACATGAGAAAGTTAATTTCAGTTCATTGCGGTAGATTGAACCTTCTTCTTAGATTTTACAGTTAAGATTTGAATGGTACTTTGTGGTTATTATGTTTCTATTATTCTGTTTCTATTATACAAAAGTTGATTTTCAAATGGGATTTTTGTGTATTAAATGAGTATTTGAATTAAAAGATGGCTGGGAAGACTTGTACGTTAGATTTGGTGACTCCATCTGTAGAAGCAGAATATCTGAGGTACTAAAGCTCAAGAGCAAATGTAAATAAGAGGACCCTTAACCTAACTAGTCAACTTGTCAGAAAACTGGCTGCAGTGCAGAATCTCTTAATGGTGGATAGTTGCCCTTGAAATTGTTTCTGAAATATTAAAGCATGTATATGAGAAACCACGGGAATTACTGAAGCAGAAGATAAAAACCAGTAAAGATTGGAGGCTTTTTATTTTTAAAGTTTTATTCTTTTCCCTGTAAGTCCGTGGGGTAAATTTGAAGTTCTTTTTCAACAAGAAACATTCCTTGCAAAAGTAGAGAGAAGAGTACTTTCTCTGCTTCAAAAGATTTTGTAATGTTTTCCCAAGTTAACACTTAAAAGTACTTCTTCTGAGGCTTGAGTGAAATTTTAAAATTGGAAAGCCTGAACATCTGCCCCTTGTTCTAGAATTTGGAATTTAACCCAATGGACTAAAGGCTCTGTATCTTACTTCTTTGGTATAAATAGATGCCAACAGCTCAAGAGCTAACTAATCAACTTTTTGATTAATCTACTTACTCCAGAAGTTCCACTGGCTTTTAATCAAAGGTGAGATGATAAACTGTGTTTTAAGCGCTACACTCGCACTTTAAAATTAGTAAATCACTTTTAAATACGTAGTTCATACATATAACAGCAGAAAGCAAATAGAAATTAAACTGTTAGGCTAAAGCAAATTTGTCAAATGTCAGCTGTCAAAATTTGTGAAACAGACATCACAGGATATATTATACTGTATGCATCAGAAATATAAAAGAAAACAGAGCATGAATACTTCCTTTTACATTATTAAGGAACAGATTTAGTAGGCAGTGATCAATATGTTCATTTGTCTGGGAATGTTTATTAACTGAATCTAAAAATTACACAAATAATTTTTACTGCTGGTAAAATTATGCTTCTGCTCTCATTCTTATACCATTCCATCTTGAAAGCAGTAGTGGTAGGAAATCAGTTCTCAGAAGAGTTTTGTTCTCTTTTTTGATCTTTGTTATAATAAGGAAAGAGTTTACACCACTTCCCTGTCACAGTGGGGTTAGTTGGTGGTTGCCACAACCTTCCCAAGAAGCGTCTCCGGGAATGGAGCCATCTTGGGGCAGTGCAGCTTTCCCTGTGTGTGCGCTACCAATTAGCTAGATAGCTAAACTGGGAGCAAAGGCAATCAACAGACAAAGATGAGAAGGGACTTCGATATGGTATTCCACGGAAGTAGTTCATTCTACCAACACATGACAGGAACCAGGGACGTAAGACAGGGATACAGGGTGTGCATAGGGTTTTATACGGGACCGGCTAGGGGCAGGCAGACCAACAGGGGCCAATGAACTGAAGGCTATGGGGTGGCACATAGGAGGGGCCAGGGTGCAAGGACCAATAGGGAAGGACCAAGGGAGTGGTTAGGGAGAAGGGACCAATGGGGTATCAAGGAAAACAAAACTTTCCAGAACAGGGGTGTAACTGGGGAGTAATTGACAACAAACCGACAAAAAGGGCGGAGAGGCCAACGGGGCCAGCTGGGTTACAGAAATTTACATAACCAAATCCTGAAGGCAAGGTGTCTTGAGAGGAGGTCTTTTCCTTGCCCTAAGCAGGAAAGTAATGATTGAAGCTGGGCTCATCCAGTGCACTCTCCGTTGCTCTAGCAGTGGAGGTGCATAGGCCTCCATACTTCCCAGTCTACAGGAAATTATGTGCTGATTAGACTTTTGTAAAGACATCGTCATAAGGAAACTCACCTGAAATAGGGAGACATCTCCAATGATCAACCAACACAAAATTTTAAAAAGCTGAAAAATATCCTGGACAAGGGAGGTGTATTAGGACAAGTACAGAATTGAAGCCAAAATGAAAGAGGTCTATGGAATCAGTACAATTTATTTCAGAAAATTTTAAAATGTGTTAAATTTAATAAAAGTGTGCAAGCATATAAATCAGAAAAAGACTTCTTGCATTTCCACATATTTTGAGGTAGATCTAAGCTAAATCGTTGTAACTGAAATTTGGGAAAATTTGAATCTTACATCAGCTGTGAATTTGATGAAAGCATTTCATCAAGCCCAAGGAAAGTTTCAGCAGCTCTGTAAGGTTTTCTTATATCAAATGACAATATTAAAATAAAAAAACATAAGAAGAATTGTCTTGCAGGACACTAATACTGCAGGAATAAGAAAATATAATATCAAACATATGGACTCTGATGATTAAAGTCAGCAATAAAATGCAGCTAAACATGGAAAACCTAAAATTAGGACTCTCCATATGAGAAAAAGTCAATTGCTAAGAAAAGTTTAAATGTAAAATGTGGGAAATGCAAAGAACTGAAACAATATGGCTTATTTTCTGAATAAAATAAATAAGAAAAACAGTGCTGATTTAAGAAAAATAATCCCATTCAACACAGGTGTCAGAAGCACTTTTTTTTCATGCAGAGAATGATAAATGTGTGAAACAGGCTGTCAGACATAGTTGCTCAGGCAAAAAACACAGGGGTCACATGAGAAAAACGAGATACCTTCCACAGGGGA
Source organism: Pomatostomus ruficeps (assembly GCA_013400735.1). Lineage (NCBI taxonomy): Eukaryota > Metazoa > Chordata > Aves > Passeriformes > Timaliidae > Pomatostomus > Pomatostomus ruficeps. Next base: position 18,279 of record VYZT01052780.1, read on the forward strand.
TGGAAGTACTACGAATGGATGAACTTAGACAGGCTGAATAACCTCTTTCATTCTCTAATGAGATGTTATGTTATCCTCTCAGTTGTTTCTTCTGAAATCATTTAATTGAAAAAGTTGTTCTGGTTGCAGCTTTATAATGTTGTCAGAGGACTTCTTAATTCTGGTCTGGAATTTGCATTCCTACAATATATTTTGAAGACTGAATGTTAGTGTATTGTTAAGCAATGCTGATCCTTTTAGCCTTCTTCCTTGAGGCATTCAGGTGAATTAATGTAATGTCAGGGTGTCAGGACAATCTATGTAATGGTTTAATGTCATTTAAATGGTACAGTTTGTGATCTGCTCTGTCTTTTTTGGTGCAGAACAGTAAGGGTTTTAGCTGAACTGAGATTGAAGAAAATGCTGATGCTAAGCAATGGTGATATTTTACAAAATGTTATCCTTTAGCCAGTGTTTTTTTTAACCACAAGGGCTTCATGACCTTGCAATCACTACTAATTCCAGGATGATTTTAATACTTTACAGGGGGAAAAAACCCCTAGATTATAATCAACTTCATATAATTTAATAGCATTTAATATTTTGCATATGACACCAAAGTAGGGCAGGGGCATACCAGTAGATACTCTTGAGGACAGGGCTGTCATTCAGTGATCCAGATGGTATTTAGGAGCCATCATCCTTGTGAAATTCAGCCAAAACAAATGCAAAGTTTTTCTTATGTTCCCCCGCAACAGCATAAGCTGCAGTCTGACTGGCAGGGAAGCGTAGCTCTGCTGAGAAGCTGGGGAGTGCAGCAGCTGAGAAGCCAAACAGGAGGCAGCAGTGTGTCCTGGCAACAGCAGGCTGAGAACAACCGGGCATGTACTAACCTATACACCCCTTGTCAGCTCTGCTGATGCCTTAAGTG
>VYZT01052783.1:0-37117 GCA_013400735.1 Pomatostomus ruficeps
AAAATAAATATAATTGAAGAGCAAGTGTATTTTCTCCCTTCTCTAAGAATTGCTTGTCCTAGTTTTCAGCTTACTATAAGTCTCTCATAGTCACAAAAAAACCCTCTTCATTGCGCTGTTAAGTCTGATTTGTAAAAGGAGGGGTGAAGAGTTCAAACAGGCATCTAAGCACACCCTGAACAAAATAGCTCTGATTCCTGTACTGTACATGAACAAACAAGAGATGTATCCCATCAGACTCTCGACAGATCTGTCATTGTTTACCATTAGCTCTGTCATCTTCGCATGCCTTGTCATTCTGTGCAGCAGGGCAAGGGTTGGCCCGCTGCCCAATTGCTGATGTGCAGAACTGACTATCTCCCAGCCTCTGTAGATGCTGCAGACAGCATAATTCCTGATGAAAGTGTGCTCCCTAGTGTTACAGTGCTACAAAGGCCAGGGAGCTCCAGTTAGGAAGGCAGAGAGGGGGAAAAACGATCTCCAAGTATGACTTTAGCAGGCCTTCCTGTTTCTGGAAGGCTTACTCTGTTCAGGGTATCTATGTTATTATACATTTAATTTTGAAAATAAAAACAGGTTCAGGAAAATTTCTCTTTTCTTTAAAAAATGTAAGAACTATTTCATTGCTTATAACTCAGCAGGAACCTTTTAGTCTGGCATAATAAAGACTCTGCTTAAAACAAATTCAGTGACATGTTAGTGGCTGATTTTTTATACTTCTCAATGTTAACAGCAGCTTCCAATTTCCAGAGACATTTTGATTATCAGCTTTCTTAAAACAAGGCTCACAAAACTCAGGTGTGCTGACGGCTCAGCTGTTCCTATAATCAATTGCACCTGTTGTATATTACAGGACAAAAGTTTAAATGTTATGTTTTTAACTCAAACTCCTGCAGGATAGAGTTATCCATATTCAGCCCTTGTGCGCTGAGCCTAGGGTGATGACAAGTTAAGCCATCCAACTTCCAGCCTTTAAACTTAAGCAAGATTAAAGACCAAGGTTTTAATTTGCCGTCAAGGCTAACGCTGTGTATAGTGTAGACAGAGACAAATATCTGAGGTAGTTGTCCATTTTAGCCGCATAAGAGACTCATTTTAGCCTGGAATACATTACCCTATCAGCAGATTAAAAATCGATGTTGAATTGTCACATGACCAAAGTCAAACAAGGTGAAATTTGCTGTAAGTGCTAAGTCATAAAATTTTTATGTGGTAAAATGTGAATACGTGTAACATTTTATATTTGCTCATTTTTCACAGATGTACATTGCTGCACAAGGCGCCTCCACACTGGGGAATAAAACAACGCAGTATTTAGTGATGTGAATGCACATAATGCCAGAACCATTGACTGCAGTGAAGTCACCCCAGAGGCACAGCACACAGATCTGAATCCAGGTCAACAAAAGTAAGTAATCCCACAACTCTCCAGCATGTCTAACAGAAACTACTTATTCTGGTGACATCACAGTCTTCTGTGCAGTGACAGTGTCACAAAGACAAAATGACAATCTGATGTCACAAGTAGTAGGAGAGCTCATTACAAAGAGGAAGTTTAAGGAATTTTCTAAGAATACTATTTTTGAAGAACAAAACATATTGAACAAATCCTGTATTTAAGTGAGAGTTTAGAAAGAGAAAATGATACCATTGTGAACTTCTTTCATCATATAATTAATATCTGGTGAAGTTTTAGGCATCTGTTTTGCAGGCACAATCACTTCCTTAATAATCTGAAAGAAAATTATTTGCCTCTATCAGAATAGTAGCAAGAAGGAAGCCTATATTTTTCATATGCAGTTAAATGATTAATACTGATATTCTTACTCATGGATAATAAATAGCTTACTATGCAAATTGCCCAGCTGAATATAACGGCAATACCAAAAATGTGAGGCAATTATATTTTCTGGAATACTTTTCAAATTCTGACACAATACTGGAAAACTTGAAGATTAAATAAGTGATTGAAACTAAAATTTTCTGTGTTTCTCATATAAAAAGCCCACAATACATTTACTAACGTACTCAAACAAGTATTTCAAGAGATCTGCTGACCATTATATGGGCTAGGGAGCTAAGTATATCTTAACATCTATCAAAAATTAAAGTGTCATAATGATTATGTATGCAAGGAGTATGGAGTGTATAGTAGCTGATATCTTAGGGTCCTTTCCAATTACATATTCATCTAGTCAGTAAATGTGTGGGATATTTTAAATTATGTCCTTTTTTTGCTTCTTTTCTGATATTGCAATCAGTTGTTAAAAGTAACTGCCATCAACAAAGATTCACATTTTATTTCATACAGGAAATATGAACTATGAAGAAAATATTGACATAGACTTGCCTCTTCACATAATGTTATATGTCAATATTTATTTCAATATTTAACCATGTGAAAGGAATTAAAGTCTTAAAATTTCATCAATATTTTTACTTAAAAGACTCTGCTTTTCATTCAAAGGAGTAGGTGTTTAATATATGCTATTCTATTTCTCTACAGCCTGAAGAACAAAATTCAAACTTTTCATGCAATATGTTCAATTAATAAAGGAGATGTTTCGGGGTAGATAATCATATAGGTATTATATTCATCCCTCTTAACGTTTCTTAAAAATATTTTTTAATTCATTTCTGAGAGCAGGGGAGTTTTCTCATGTTTCCTGTGCTTTGGTATTTCAGTCTTTGCTATCTCAATACTGCCACTACTTAGCAGAAGATAAATGGTATTCTCATGGTAAAAAATGCTCTTTATCCCACAGTACTTCAGTATTTTAGAATTCTTTTGAAGCCATTGAGGGTTTATGGTATCATGAGGAGACCCATAATATAGTAATGTAGGGCCCAGATTCTTGTGAGGTTTGAATGCAACTTTAGCATTTCAGTGTGTATATATATGATATATGAGGTGAGGGTGGAGAAGGCACTGTACCTATTATTTCCTCTTATAGTCTTAGCACAAGTTTAATGTTGCAATGAAATCAAAGGATGGAGGTCCCCAAGAAAATTTAGCCCTGGAAACTCAGCAGACAGACTAATGGCAAGAATGTGTTTCCTTCACACTGATGTGTGGGAAGGAAGCATAGGGAAAGCTGAAGTGGTCTCCTCACAGCCTTTAAAGGCTTGAAGCCACATAATATAGGGATCCTGATTAGTGTCTGGTACTCTCTCTTACTTAATCTGGGCTCCCATGTTACTTTTAAATGTGGGGGGTTTTTTGCCCATCATGTTTTGTTTCCACACAGATCTAACAGTCCAGAATGTAATATCAGAAGGGTTTGCATCTGACATAGTGTTTCTTATTCAGTAAGAGACTAAAAAATCCTAGATTACTTTCACATCTTAAAGACTCCACATAGAAGAGGAAGAAAATAGGACATGAAAAACCCTGCTGATGTCTTACTATTTCATAAGTTTCTTTTCTTTTCATGCTAGTTAATATGTGCTAGTTTGGTATTAAGCTTTAGCAAAGACAAATTATCTATCCTTTTGCATTCCTTACTGCCCTCATGCAGTAAAGAGGAAACTGCACAGCAGGAAGTGCTTTTCTAAGGGACACATTTTTGTATTTGGAATAGGAGCACAAGTCAACTCATCCTCACAGTATTCAAATGCAATCAGGAGTTTTTCAATTGTCACTGAATTATTCAGCTTATTAAAAAAAATTAATTCATTTTCACTAGACTTACTGCCTTACTCAGAACTTTCTACAATGTTAGGTACTCTGCTTATATGTACTATAATTATTATAACTTCTAATTAATTGATTTTGACCTTTTAATTTGTGATTTATGGAGAGCAAACAGAGTCTGATGTGTGACCAATCTGACCTATTTATTCAAAGGATAATTTAAGGCTTTTAAGGTGGCTGCAAAAAACAAATTATAACTAGCAGAATGAGTTCATTTATAACACCACTAATTTTTTTAAGTTTACTATTCTGTATGTACCTGTGCTTAGTTTGGTTTTTGCCTGTCCTACATATTCTACAAGGCAAGAGTTATATTTTTAGTGGGTTGCTGTAGTCTACAGCTCTGTTGCATTTTGAATGACTTGCCCTTATCCTTCTATTTTTCTGCCAGCTGTGAGGTTCATCTAGTGTGCTATCATTGCCCAAAAAGTATGAGGTCTTGTTTGATTTTAAAATTTGTATCCTATAAAACACTTATAGTGACCCTTGGATTTTACCTCTTGGTAACAAAAAAATTAATTTTTTTCTTCTAGCAATTGACTTCATAACAAAGCCTACAAATTGCTTTATTTCCTACCTATAACTCTCCTAACAAGTTGTCTAAGGGTACAGAGTTCAGTCCAAACAAAACTCAGATCAGGATTTGGGTCCTGCAGTAGGCCTCTACTTCTCTTTCCACTTAAGATTTGAAGTTGTACAAACAAGCCTGCAAAAATAATACCTGTTGTGCCATACATTTTAAAGGTAAAAACCCAAAACAATCACTAAAAATAAAAAAAAAAGAGAGAATATTACATGTGGGAATTAATTGGATTAATGCAGTGCATAGTATATATTTGGGGGGAAAGAATTACCTTAAATCGACTATTTCAGTGGGCAATATATTGTAGAATATACATAACAGTCAGCTGACACTCACAATGAATAGACTGTTTTAATTGAAGTTATACTTGCTTTTCGTGATAAATGGCATGATGATCGTATTATAGATATAAAGAAGTTTTATGTGTGTTTAACTTTACTATAATAATGCAGTGGTGTATTGCTTTTGGTGCAGGTTTCTTATATAATTATACAATACAATTTATACTAAGGATTAGCAAACAGAATCTAATTTACTCGTTATTTCACAGCAAGATTCACATACCTTTGGGTAATCTTTTCTTTTCCACCAGTTCCCTTATTTTTCTTCCCTACCTTTCAGCTAATGGGTAGGTTACCTTAAGTGCACAGCCATTTTTAATGCAAATATCAAGCCTTTATATCAAAATGCATATGCAAAATTCATCTCAAAGGCCAAATGGAAGAATGTGTGAAACTTTTTGGAAAGTATCTGAGGTAAAAAATTATTTTTGTCAGTAGTCATCATGATCTGTGGCACTGCTGTATATTGGAGCTAGAGTAACAAAGAGACAATCTTACCTTTTCACTTTTTATCACCTGCAGATTACAGAGATGAGCATGATTTACAGAATGGAGTTCTGTCTATAAGACTCTTTCCAGAGGTTCCATAAGAAAACTTTTATTCAGCTTTGCTGTTAGGAAAGTCCTTGTTTCAAAGCATTCCTGGTTGTATTTTAGAAAAATCCCCAGATACAATACTTTTCCACTGGCAAAGAAACAAAAATTAGTATTTCTTGCTGAAATAAAATTAGGATTATCAGTTTTTGAAAAGTCCAAAGTATTTTTGATGGGTGTAAGTTTGGGCCTTCCCAGTTCTGAAAATTTCTTCCCCCCAGTTTTGAAATAAATGTGCAACTACCTGAAAGAAGTTTGTAGCCATGTGGGGGTCAACCTCTTTTCCCAGGCAACTGGGACATGAGAAGAGCACCAAGGTATTTAGGGTTGGCAATAAGAAGGAATTTATGCAGAGAAAGGGCGATTAAGCATTGGAATGGGCTGCCCAGGGAGGTGGTGGAATCACTGTCCCTGGAGGTGTTTAAGGATAGGCTGGACATGTTAGTGCCATGGGCTAGCTGACATGGTTTGGTCAGTCATAGGTTGGACTTGATGATCTCAGAGGTCTTTTCCAGCCTAATTATTTGATTCTCTGATTCTGTAATGCTCTTCAAAAGGATGTTTCTCAGTCTATGGACAGCCAACAGTAAAGGTTCCGTACTAGTTCACAGCTCAACAACACTCCTTATTCACAGCCTGAATCTCATTTAACTTCTGCATCACTTCCACTCACATCCAATAGAGGAAAAAGGAAGTTGGTTTTAAGGAGAACTGGTTCTATCACTCTGTTCCTACACATTCAGTCTGATGTATGGAGACTACCAATGGCTCTGAAACTTGCATCTGTTTCTAAACTTTCAAATTCTGACCTCTTCTCTGAGAGTTTACAAGACCATCTAGGACAGAAAACTTACACCTAAACTACCCTGGAGAGAGAGGGACATCTGTCTTTCCCATACCTTGTTTCCACTTGGTGGGATAATGCAAATATGATCTGTAACCATATATAAATTTCCCAAATTGTGAAGGCATTTACCTCTGTGAACTTGCTGCTGCTAGGAAAGAGCATAATTTTGAACAAAAAAAGGTTTGATTTCCTGCAGTGAATGAGGATTCACAGCTATTCTCATGATATTGTAACTCTTCCTTCTTATTCTCTCTAAAGATGTTTTTCTCCACATTACTCTCATACCTGGCCCTTGCCAGATGAAATGTCATTTAATGAATTACATTAAACAGTGCTGTCATCACAATCAGCATCAGCAGTTCTGTTCGACCTCTGGTTTTATAATGGTTCAATCTCCCCTAGGAATTTAAGGTCAGATAAAATCTTAATATTTTTGACATTTGGAATTATAAGCATATATTTAGGGCACAGACAACAAGAAGAAAAATACTGAAACTTAGTTAAAGGTTTTGCAAAGAAAGCATCTCTTTTCTCCACTTGTTACCATTACTAAAACCACAAAAAAAGCCAAATGAACCAACCAAACAAAACTTTCTTCAGCTAGGTACTCTTAAGTAAAAAGTTTTTCTGTGAAGAAATAATTTTTATGGAAAAATTTAAGAGAAAAACAACTGAAAAGTAAAGGGGTTGATAAAAGGATTAGAGGAACTAAAGACAGGTGAAGAATAAGAGGGAAAAAGAAAAATTAACCAATATGAAAATCTTTCTGACCATGAAATTTTAAAAGATTGTGAAAATATACCAGTAAAATAATGAAAACTTTTCATTACTTAGAATAAGTAATGGGACAAAAAGCTAACTATTGCTATAAAAATTCAGGCAGGACTTAACAGGCTATAAATCTACCTCTACATCTTAATACCTAGAGGTCTTTTGCAATTATAAGTGCAGATGTCCATTCAGCATAGAATTTTTTTCTGAACATCAAATGGTCATTCACATCATTTTGAAAATCAATAACGTTTAAGATTTAGCCTGTGAATCACAAAAAGGGCCATCAAATCAAACCTAAATTAGAGGGACCCTGCACTGACTGAACATACTCTTTAAATGGAAGATTAAGCTACTATTTATCAAAATCAGGCCTCCGTGGCCAAAGACTCTGTAGCAGAACAGTTTTCAGAGAACATTTTTCCCTGGAGACAGCACTTCAGGTACATTCCTGAACATGAGAGGCCCCAAAGGTGGTTCTTCTATACACCCCACACTTTTTCTTTCACGGGGCTGTATCTGAAGGCTGAGTTTTATCTGCCCAGAACAGGAAGCGCAATAATAAGGACCAGATAAGCGTGTACTGGACTTAGATGACAGCAGACAACTGACATATATCCAAGTCTCAAGCCCACCTGGAGATGGGGTACGGCATATATGAATCCATGGTTCTGAGTTCACCAACCATCCTGTCTGCCACAGAGGAGAAATCTCAAAATGTCAGGATTCAGAATCTGCAGTCTTGGGGTTTGAAGTTGTTCTGTACAGAGGAAAATAATGTGTTTATTGCTCAGAAATTGAATATATATATACAAGCATATATAGGAGCCACTAGAGAGAATAGAAGAAATTTTACCAAAAGGATTCAAAACTCTTCAAGTGAAACCCAGCTGCTTTGATATTTTGATGCAAAAATTGAGCCTTGGTTTCCACCATCTGAGGTTTTACAGTAGCAGTTCACTCAGCTCGAGTTTCATTGTAACCTCCTGGTTTTACTTATAACCAACTATTAAACATTTTGTTTCGGTAAGGAATATTTTTTACTTGGTTTCTGCCCAAGTAGGAATGACATTGGAAAATCTGAGCAAAGTCCAGACATATGTTTGAATTATATTGAAGGGGTGAGGGAAGAAAGACACTAGTCTTTTTCATTAACAAACTTATTTTAAAATCTTTGAATTAGAAAATGTTTTTGTATTTTGCTGAATAATATTTGCTTGTGTAATGAAGAATTTAAAGGATTAAAAAAAATGAACTAAAGCACAAAACAAACACACAGACAAGGAAAACCTATACACAAAAGCTTGACTGAACTAATTCTTGTATTACAATACACACACCCCAATTGTATATACAAAGGAATGATTCTACAAATTTTCCACTGTGCCAGATAGCTCTGAAGCCAATCAATGAGCAGAGACAAGAGTGAATGGCTCCAAACCTGAATCATTGCTGAGGAAGCAGAAGCATGGCAGCACATCTTTGCCAAAGCACAGTTGTGCCATATGTTACAGAAATTTGTCCCTCTACTGAGCTGTGCTAAATAATGTTCTACAAGGCAGAGAAACTACAATTTAAAGTGGAACATTTTATTGAGGAACTTGAGGGAAGTATTTTAGGTGGCAGAGAGTGGGAAGAAGGGCAATTCATTCAGAAGGTATTACAGAAAAGCTGGACTGAGTACATTGTCAGTGTAACCAGCATGTCTCTGATTTTCACTTCTTCCCTTAAACGGAGTTTTGCCACTTTATGTGTATTTGCCCTTCAAAATTAGATGCAATACATCAAAATGCTTGGTTCTGGACAAAACATATACTGGAGACAATGACAAAAAAGAATGAGAAGCCTGTAAGTGAGTAGCCAAAATCAGTTTTAAAAGCTGTAGCTCTCTAAGGGGTCTTTAGAGAGATACAGATTTCATGTGGCTATTTAAATAATACCAGCTAGTGATACAGGATCTCCATTTGCACCTCCAACTGATCTAGATAGGATAATTTATTTAAAGCGCTATGCATTCTTGTGGTTCAGGGGTAGAAACTAACTAGTCTACTCCTTCAGAGCATAAAGGCCATTATAAAAATAAAGCACATGCAATGTAATAAGAGAACAATTACAAAGTGAAGAAGGAAGATAAGGATTAACATTTTGAACTATCATAGAATCATAAGTCAAAGTTAGAAATACATGCAGTGGGGAGTTCCATTAACTATTTAATTTGCTTTGTAGGATTAGTTCTTCAGCACACACACACACTTGCTTTCACACATGCACAAAGAGTTTTTATTTAGTGTAAGAGGGCAATTAAATTAGTTCACCACTTAACGGGTCATGGCCTGCTAAGATAACTTCAATCGTTTTGTTCAGAGATTAGCAACTTTGTTACTTTTAAACCCATTCTCTAGCACCAAAACCTGCAAAGACTCAGAGATGATAGTCTTGCGAAGTAAATTGAACCTTTTTGGCTTTTAGAAAGAAAAAGGTGGTTGTGAATATGAATAGCATTGAAGACATGTGTCAATGCATGTCTGCTGACAGAAATGAGTTTTACTTATCTTGGTCTACCCCTCAAAAATAAAATAAATTTTTTTAAAAATCCCAAGGTGGAAAGAGATAAGAAATCATTCTCTACAGAGAAAAAAATTCTTTTTCTTGTCAAATTAAAATATAACAGATTTATTTCATTACTAAACACTCTTTCAGGTCACTAAATCTATCCAAGGAAAGAACTAGAAACAACCTCCTTCTATAAATCCATTGTGTCCATTTAGAATTGTGATAGCAGAGAGTGGAGCCATTTACTGAATTTTCATTTTGCTAACAGTTTTTCACTACATTGCTGGAAGTCAGTCCTCATTTTAACATGATCATTTGCAATTTAAAACTGTGTAATTTATCAAGAAATTGTACTAATAAGATTAAATCTTTTCTGCTGGCTTTGAGTAGAATTCATTACATAAAATAAATTTGATGCAAAACCAGTATCTAGACCACTGTTTGTAAATTGCTTAATTTTCCTGTCTCTATCTGGACAGCCCCTGAGTTTCCTTTAGGCAATAGCAGTCATTTTCTGCAAGTGACAAGATACTGTCTGTCAACCACATATGAAAGCTTCAGTAATATATTGGGGTTTGGTTTCTGGCTGCATGTCAGAAAGTGAAAAAAAAAAAAAAAGGAAGAAACAAATGCATTGTCTTCAGTCAAACCGGAGTGTTTTCCTGTCCTAACTCTGCAATTCCCTCATGAAATAATTTTGAAATATTTCACACATTCCTTTTGACCCTTATGATTTCTAAATTCTTGTGGGAAATTTTTTTTTCCTCCCTGAATCTCCAGTAGAAGTAGTTTCACTACTAGTTTTTCTCCCAAAAATCAGCTTAATGTTGGATTGCTGATTTTGGGGATCAAACTGAAGGCAGATTGTTTAGTGGCACATTCTCCATAATTTCTGACCTGAAAAAAAAAGGAGTAATTTCAGTTTACAAGTCCAGCTGTCTTCCCAGGAAATCGGGAAGCTTACTTGAGGTGTAGCATGTTAAAGCATATGTTATTTTGTGGGTCTGTGGATTCCTGCGAAGCGGGTTGCGGTGGGCGGGGATGCTGTCATGCGTGGCACGGCAGGCGGGGCCTTTACTCACGGTCCAAGATGGTTTAGCCTTCCCACGGTTCCGGGAAAATGGTAGCCGCCGCTGGTTCTCAGCGTCGGCTCCGTGCCGCTGCCGCTGGGTCCCAGTACCGCCACCTGCTCAGATGTTGCTGCCGCCACCCGCCTCACACCATTCCCGGCTCAGTTCCCTCCCGTCTCTCCCGCGGACTCACGGTGGTTATACCTGCTACCTTAGAGATATAACCTAGCTGATGAGATGCAAGAAGGATTCTCTGGGGCTGAGCTTCTTAGATGTTTATTGCTGCTGCGATGGTGGTAGCCAGGCAGAGAATGGATGAATGAACGCACGTGGTGACCTTTTATGTCCCCAGGGCCTCACAGGATGGAGGGGGGGGGGCGCGGCAGGGGGTAACCCATCCCAGGGGACACTGGGACGGCGCAAGGCTTGATGGGATATGGAGTCCCGGGGGGATCCCGAAAACATGGAGGATTGCAAGAACTCTATAGGAACGAGGGTTTTTCCCTTACCAAGGGATATAAACTTATATAATTAGAATAGTTTCTTCAGCACTCTTCACCGTCCCCACAGTGAAGGGTGCCCTGCCTCCCACANCTGGGTCCCAGTACCGCCACCTGCTCAGATGTTGCTGCCGCCACCCGCCTCACACCATTCCCGGCTCAGTTCCCTCCCGTCTCTCCCGCGGACTCACGGTGGTTATACCTGCTACCTTAGAGATATAACCTAGCTGATGAGATGCAAGAAGGATTCTCTGGGGCTGAGCTTCTTAGATGTTTATTGCTGCTGCGATGGTGGTAGCCAGGCAGAGAATGGATGAATGAACGCACGTGGTGACCTTTTATGTCCCCAGGGCCTCACAGGATGGAGGGGGGGGGGCGGCAGGGGGTAACCCATCCCAGGGGACACTGGGACGGCGCAAGGCTTGATGGGATATGGAGTCCCGGGGGGATCCCGAAAACATGGAGGATTGCAAGAACTCTATAGGAACGAGGGTTTTTCCCTTACCAAGGGATATAAACTTATATAATTAGAATAGTTTCTTCAGCACTCTTCACCGTCCCCACAGTGAAGGGTGCCCTGCCTCCCACAACATGTCTTTTCTCAGCTTGGGGTCCAAACCAAAAGTAAGCATATTGACAACTTAGCTGTTCAGAGACAGCTGGCAATAACCTTGCTAATAGTGTATATTAAAAATAAAGACAAATAAAATGTTAAATAAAATGCACTTAAATTTCAATATTTAGGAAAAATTTTCAATCCAGACAATGTAAATGAGCCTTAAGGGAAGGGTTAGCATTTCCAGTGTGTCTTTGAAAATCAGCTATCAGCTAAGATGAGTATGTGTTGTCTGGGATTAAACTTAAAAGTTGGCTAGCCCTGTATTGTATTTTCCACCACTGTTCATGACTTACGGAAAGAACTTGCAAAAGTCATCTGGCCAATCTGTTTCTACTCCCAAAAGAGCAAAGCAAAGCTAATGCACTTACCTTTATCCAGGACTTCTATAAGCCTTAGATGTACTTAACCCTCTGTGTGATACTAGCAGATATCACTATTTTCAGTTATTTTCATCAGATTCTGTCATCAGTTCTACCCACATGAATTCGACATCATCAGTGTGTTTTGTTTTTATATTCAAATGCATGTAAATAGGAATTGAATTTGCAATGTATATTTATTTTAAACAGAATTTTTTACAAGGGGAAGGGGAAGGGAAAGTGGAAGGGGAAGGGAAGACTTTACATGAAGATATATTCCCTTGGAAAATAATATCAAACAAATATGAAACAATATAAATAAGTAATGGACAGAGGGACTATTTTAGAAAGAAAGCCTTAGCTGTGGACGAAGTCATGTCTCCAACAAGCCCAGGAGAACAGAGTTGTGGATCTCCCTACATTTCCAAGCAAACTTTTACATTATTCATCTGGAACAGACCTATTTCCATAAGGCATACAAGGGAATTTTCTGTGCGTAGCACAGTAATTACAACCTGTGAAAGGTTCGTTTACCCTTCAAAAAGACTATTTTCATGACACTATTAGTCAAGAATTTACCATATGGATGCAAGTTTGACCTTTTACTTTTTTTTTCTTTAATCAATAATCCAGGCAACTTGAAGATTTTTTTTTTTTTTTTTGTAAACTTAACTTTTGTGAGTTTGGGGTTTGGTGTGTTGAGAAATCAGGGACATTCCGAACAACCTCTGCACAGATGGTCAGATGCAGCATAAGGTGAGAATCAGAAAAGCTGCCACTTAGATACCCTCTCAAAGTTAAGAATAAGCACCTGGTAAGCCTGTACAATATACTAAACAGGTTTAGAGAGTTTAAAGAGAGTTTAGAGAGAAGAGCTACTAGACTCTCTTAGCCTTTTCTTTTTTTTTTTTTTTTTAATAAGAATAACATATGGATGCCAGGAGGCTGTCATGTGGGGCAGTGAAAAGTGAAGGTAAATTAAAAACAGAAGTGGAATAAACTTTAGAAGAATTAAAAACTGCCAACACAGCCTGATGTCTAAAGTTGATAATGGATTTGTATTTCCTCCAGTCCTCTGAATTCTTTATCACTACATTTCCCTGCAAATTATTAGGGTTGCATTTGGCATGTGGGAACTTCTATATCATGTATCCCAGCGAATTACAAAGGGATCTGCAAGCAGAAAAATATATTACCTCTTTTTAGAATTTAATATGTTGACTGCCCTCTAAAAATGCAGTCTCTATCAGCACAAATTTAATGCATAACGTCATCTGTTTGACATATAATTGACTTAATTTAATAATGCATGACAATATTTGATTTGGGATTGTGGTTCATCCAAAGACATTGAAAAGGTGAACACACTTACACAGCAAATAACAGCATTTTTTTTAAAAAAAAAAAAAAAAGCTTATCACTAGTTTCTGAGTTTAAAGAGACCACTACCCTGCAACAAAAGACTCTCTTTTATTCGTTTTTATTTCCCCTTCTGTAACCCATGATTACTAACAGCAAAAGAATTAGATGAAAAAGAGCTAAAACAGCTTTTCTCCCCTCCCATACATCTGACTTGCATGTCTTCCTTTTTTTAGTGTATTTTGAGCATGAATCACCTCACAATTTCTCCTGAAAAGTCTTCTTGATTGTTTTGGAAAATTACCAGCACCTAGTGGGGAGAAAAGAGTTTTAATAAACAAGAGCAAAAAATGTCCGCCTGATGAAAACAGTGTCAAAAGGAACAAAGACTAGTTGTTCTATATGAAATTGTTTTAAATTTCTGGACACTGTTTGCCTAAATATATGGACAAGACCACAATCTTTTAAAAGAATATTGCTTTATATTAATCATTCTGTTCTTTGAAAATGGAATTGACTGTTCTGCAATACATATACAACATGACTCAAAGCATTCTTCCCACATGGAAAAATATAGAATCCTATTCTTCAGGTGAAGGAATGAGAGAATAAAGGTCTTAGCTTAATTCTACTAAAATTTATGAGTCTGTCATTCATTTTGGATGCTTTTCAAATCCAGAGCTTCAATAAAGACAAAGGGATGCAAAGCGGGACTAATGAGAGATGTAATCCCTGAATTGAAAACTACAATTTCCAAAATCTCTGTTTAACAACATCAGTCTGGAAACAGCAAGCATGTTTTATGCCTTGTGGTGGGTTGACCCTGAGTGAATGCCAGATGCCCACCAAAATTGCTCTACCACTCCCTTCGACAAGTGAAAATTTTCAGAGAGGAATAAAATGTTCTTTCTGTGAGATTTCATTAGATTGATACAAATATTAGTTATTTCCTACATTTGCCAAATCAAGTGTAGATAGAAGGAAAACAATAATAAAGATAGAGAAAATATGAGGAAAAAATAAGGTTCTGTCAATAGCTGTAGAATAAGTTATCACTCGTAGATTTATGTTATGGACTGGCAAATATGTATCAGTGGCTGCTGTGGATTCTGGCTTGCTTTTGCTGTCAACAAGGACCATTTCCTGATTGATTAAGAGTTCTCTGGCTTTCTTTTTGAGTTCTGACTCATTTAGATGTATCTTCTGGTGTTGGCCAGCACAATTTCTCCTAAGGCAAGACAAAAAGAGGCAGACAGAAAAACATGTATGGGGAGACTATGTAGGTAGAAGGGGAATCAAAACAATAGGGAAGGCAGAGCAAGAGTCCATTTTTCTGTCATCCAATATTCATTAATTTAGCCTTCTCCCAGGCATATATATGCTGTTTTAGGTATTGCAATTATTGAACTTCTCTAACAAGATCAGAATGTTAGGTGAAGGACTGACTGCAACCTGGTGAATTATCTTTCTGACAAGAAGTTTTCGTTTGATACACTAGCTCTATGTCTTTGTTTCAAAGACAGGTATTTGCTAAAGAAGGCAGAAGCCTCCTTTAGAATAGGAAAATGTAACTCCCTTCCCTCTGAATTGGTAAAATTTTGAAATCAAGGGGCTTTCAGGCAATGGTATGAGAAAAGAGGAATAATAGTCCTTTACTAATATATTTATATATATTTATATATAATGGGACAGACAAAACAACAACAATGGTAACCACAACAAATAAGAACAGACAAACCCACGGACAGTCTCTTCCCACTCTGTTGGCAATTCCCCTTTGGTGCAGTCACAGTCACAGCCGGCAGGGGCACTGGTGCTCCCGGTGCACAGGGAGGGTGCGGCGACTTCCCTCAGAGGGGAAAATGGGGGCTCGCGGATCCTGAGTTTCCTTCCCTCGAGACACTGGAGCGGATGGTGGAGAGTTGGTAGAAACACGCAGCTGAAAACAGAAGCCCACGGTGGAGGAAGATTCTTCCTGGAGCTCCAAGCAGTCTCTCTCCCTCTCCTCTCGGTGTCCAGAAGCGAAGAAGAAGTCTTCTCCAGCTGTGCTTAGCCCCTTTTAACTAGTCCCATTCCCCCAGTATCTCCTCCCCCCTCTGAGGGAAAATCTCAGATACCAGGGAATCTTAGATAACGGCTAGCTAGCCGCACCCATCTCAGGGCCAACTCTTTGTCTTTCTTAATCACCCACCCATTATCGCCTCCCAGCAAAAAATCATCCACCCATTATCACTTCCCAGCAACGAATCATCTACCCATTATCATTTCCCAGCAACAAGAATGGGGAAAAGTTCCTAAGACAGAGAGACAAACAAAAAAAAAAAGTATCCCAAACCCCGACACTCTACTGCCTCCAAATCTGGGGAAATTTTAGTCTCCTGGTAAAAAGATAAGCTCAACATATGAAAATTGTGAATGGTTATAGATTCCTTACCATTAACACAAATGTGAGCAGACACCTCGCTACGTTCAGAGAGTGCACTGAAGGAAAAAGAGAGAATAATAGTGCATAATCCCTTTCTCTATTCTGTTTGTTGAGTAATCTGTTGTTGAAATATCAGTTTTGGTCCATTGACTTCTGATTGGCTCCCCCATTTATTTACAACTCACCATTTAATTTCATGAGATTATCTTGGTATTCTTTTGCTTTTAGACTAATTTAGTCCATTTTTGATTCTTTAGATACATTTTCAATGCTACTGGCTATTGTTATACCTCATGAACTATGAAACACTTTCTAATAGCTGTAAAACAACTGCAAAAGTTTATTTTAAAAAACTGTAGCAGGTAGCTTTGAGGTAACTTTTAAACACAGTGTTTTCTTCTCTTCTGGAGTAATTTTCCAGTTATACTGATTTAGCTATAGGAGGAATTAGGCACAGAAAATCCAGCTGTTGGAAAGAAAGCAGAATTAGAACTGGAATTAATCTTTGTAAATAACATTTTATCATGTTCCAGCTGGCATAAGTTCTGCATTGATGAGTTCCAGAGAACAGGTCCTTTAGAACATGCTACTTGAAGAGTTAATATGCCTCTAAGCCTTTTTATTCATTTGGCTTTCTTTTTTTCTTTTTTACTTCAAAAAAGTTATTCAAAATACCTTTTCAATTAACTCCGTCAACTTGACAGTATGTGGTTTTTCAATGCATGACTAGATGCCCACTCTGCTTTTATGGCTGAGAGGAGATGGTGAAAATGCTGTTGATCTTTTAGGTCAGCAATGAAGTGACCTTCCCCTACTGCAGCAATATTTCCTTCTCTTGGACACAGCGAGGTTTAAAAATGCAACATTATGTGAACATGTTCTACACACAAAGGAATATCCTTCTGACACCATGAGAAATTTGATGGATATAACTCTTTGCTGTCCCTAAATGTCAGTAAAAACAGCAAGTGACCAGAGATTGCTTAATTTCAATTCAAATCTTCCTAATACTCCACTGAAATGCCTGGATGGTAGCTATTTAACTACTGGAATGTGAGGAAAAAACAGCAGCATTAGAATAATCATTAGATTTCTAATTCTGTATTTTGGCACTTACGACTATCTTGATGCACCTGCAATTGACTAGAAGGAGAATAAAATTATGCATCATCCTTCAATATCATTTGTGCCAAAAATTGGATCAAAGCCTATTACTCTGAATTTTGAATTATACAATCATTGGGTGGTCAAATTCTCTTTAACAGCTTATTTAATCTAATTTATTACAACACTTGCCTTATGGAGTTTTGAGATGTAAAATGATAGAAATTCTATTAATGGAAATGATAAATAGATGACAAGTGAGATTTAAAAATAAGTTAAACATTTTAGGAAATAAAAATACAGGTTCATGAAATGAATCAAGTATGTGCTAAGACTGACCTAGATAGAGTCTTGAAGCACAAATCCAAGTATCACCAAAACTTCAATGCAATATCTGGATTCAGATTTTTCTGCTTAAACTGCAGAGAACTGAAAACTCGGCATTTTGTAAGAACACAGAACATTTCAGAAAGGAAGCCCAAACCTAGTGCTAGCAGGTGATAAAGGATGTATCTACCTGTACCTATGCTACTCTCATACATATATATAAATATATGTATGTATAAAACATGAAATATTTAAACATAATCTTCAAGAGAAGCATGTAGGTTAATGCCTCTAAAGACAGACCTTCCACATGAGAAGTTTTGTCATTCTGAGTGATTTGTCCAAAGTTATCTGCAAGAAATTTCTTACATGTATGTGTCTCTATATGTAATGATGCTTCAACCCCAAATCTGCTAAAATACTTTATGACTGGTGTTCCAGATTAGACCAAAAACCTATTTAGCCTAATTTTTTGTCTCTGATACTGATCAGTGGTAGCTTCAAAGGAAAAGGTTATTTAAAACAGAGAAAATACACTTTCCATCAGTACCTTCCTGATTTCTGGGAGTCAATGTTACAAGTACATCCTGAACATGAGGCTGAAATTATAACAAGTCCACTACAGGACTTTCTTCCAGGCCCTCTCTTACTGCCCTGCTTTTGGCTTATGTCTTCCACAGAATGCCCTGAAAAAATGGAAGAAGCTTCTTCATTCCATTGGTGATTTTACAGGTGTTAGTCATGTCTTCTTTATTTAGTCTCTCCTTGGTATCTGTCGTGCTGTTCTGACTGACCTCACAGCCGTTTTGGGTCCTGCTCCATCCTCATGCCAGCGAAAGAGGGTACTGCATTTAGACTGAGACTGTTCCAGAGGTTTATACAATGGCAAAGTCACGTGTTTCATCTTGTTCTTTATTGTGTTTCTGATAATTGTAACATTCTATTTGTTCTTTAAATTGCTATTCAGCACCAGGCTGACATTTAGAAAAATATACACAATTTCCTTGTGGAATACTGAAAGCTAATTTAGAGCCAATCACTTTGTGTGTATAATTAGAATGCATTTGGTATTTTTCCCCCTTGAAAATTATTTTGTATTTATCAACAATGAATTTCATTTACCATTTTATTGTCATGAGAGCTATCTGTAGCATTTTACAGTCAATTTTAGTTTTAACTATGTGAATAATTTTTTATTACTAACAAAGCTTGACATCTCATTATTCATTCTGTTTCCCAATAATTTATGAATATGTTTAACAGCAGAAAACCCTGGTAAATAAAATACTAATTCTATTTCTATTTGCCATTAAAGTTTCCACTAATGAGTGACAATAGCCAAGTCAGACCAATCTTTTCTCTCTAAAATTAGGATTCTTTTTTTCCACAGTGTGTACTATATTACATTTGTCAGCATTGAATTTCTCTTTCTTTTATAGTGCCTAGTCACACAGTACAATACTGTTCTTTGCCATTCTTCAATCAACTTTCATCTTTGCTGCTGTTAATAACTCAGTATTCATCGGGGAGCTGTGTCCTTTGCTATTGACCCTCTCTCCAGGTCAGTTACAAGCTTGTCAAGCAGCCCAGGCTGCAGCATGGATCACTGTGGCACTACAGGGTTTGATCTCAGTGAAAAAGCACTGTTTACCCCATTTTGTTTCCAGTGTTTATCCAGTTATTTATCCACAGGAAGACCTTCCCCCTTATCTCATGACAGATGATTTTCTGTCTTATCCTTCTGGTGAAGGATCTTGTTGAAAGCCTTTGAAAACTATATAACATAGATTTCCCTGTTCCACAGTTGCTGCCTCCAAGACACTGAAATTTTAGCTGCTGCTTTTAATAACCATCCCAGCTTTGATGTAGTTTTCTTTTATAAAATTAAATATTACTGTGAAAGATTCTGAAGGGACATTTTAATCTGTCAAGAATATTAAAATTTATGTAACTTACTATTACAAACAAGCTTTTCTCAATGTGGCTGTATTTGCAGCTCAGGCCTAAATTAAGACACATTTATTTTCTTGTGAACTTTTTAATTAGGAATGCCAATAAGCAGGTATGTTATCTAATCACTTATTTCCTCCATTCTTCCTTACCAGGATATTATCCAGTTTACATGGAGGTAATTGGATTCTCTCTTTATAGCTGTACTTTTGCTTTGAGCTGTTAGATTTTATATTAACGTTTCACTTGCAGCTTTCTTGATTGAGTAGTTAATAGTGTAGTACTAATACTAGTCAAACCTTCACTTCAGTCATGGAAATACTCTGGTGTTTGAACTCGCAGTTAAAGTATTTGCCTTATTTCACCTCGTTAATGTGCAATGCCATGGCTCTATATAACACCTTTTCTCTCATTTCAGTACCATTTGTGTCCTGCAATTTCACAATTTTGCTGTCTCTGATCCTACGTGTGAGATGCCTGCTATGTCATATCTCTCATATAATCATAAATGTTTAAACGTCACTATTTTGTATCCAACTTTGCATAGAAGTAGGCAAAGAGTTTACCTCCATCTCTATGCTTCCTTTGCGATTCTCTGCTGAAATGGAACTCTAAGTTATATTTTCTCTCCCTTGAGGAGATAGAGTGGCTCTGGTGAGCTTCTCGTATCCAGCCAGGGTCAACCCACCACAAAAACAAATCCATACTTGATATAATGAAAAAATTACATATGAAGGACAAAACATTAAAAATCCCAACATATTTTATTCTATCCTGATGGGAAATTTCCTTCTGTTTCTCTTTCCCCTTCCTACCACATTACACAAAGACAGCAAAGAATTCTCACTTCTCAAAAATAAATTTATAAGATTCATAAAAACTCAAACTCAAAAATAAGAATATTATTTTTGACCATTTCTTGGAAAAGAATAAAGGTATATTTAATTTAAATGTATTAAAATTAATTGCTGCCATTATTTTTTCTTTTTTTCTGTTGTCTTCCAACCTGTCTATCAATATTAAAGCACCTCCAGGTCTACAGCTGAAACCAACGTGTAGGGAAGACCTTTGACATTGCTGTCAACCCTTGGTCACCTGGTCTGAGGTTGTTGGCCATCACAAGTTGCCTTAGCCTAGGGCACATTCTTACTTAGCAGGGCTGTTGCTGGTAGTAGTGGCACTGTGGTAGGATTTCATTAGATTCAGTTGCAATCGATTGATACATTCAGTTAAAACTTCCAAGACTTTTTTTTGTCTTTTTAAACACCTTCTTTTCCATATAATTATGTGTGAAGAGCTACATAAGGGAAAGAATCCAAAAATACTATCTTTGCCTAGTAAATGTCCGGAGATTTATTGGGGCGAGGGGGAAGGGGAGGGTTGGAGACAGTTTATCTGAATTCCACAGAGTATACCTGTTAACTCACATGAAATTTTGTACACCTTTCTTCCCCAGAACTTTGTCTTTTGAATTGTGCTGTGGTGTGTAGCCTTGGGATGTATGGAAAACATAGGACAATTTTGTCCTCATGAACCTGTTTAAAGGCATAGTCAGGTAATTGTAACACAAGTCTTACAATTACAGTCTGTTAAGTAAATTGCCAAAGATATTGCCTAATTTCATATTAATATATGAAATGGCTCAAGAAACTGGTGTTATCACTTAAAAATTATCCAGTGCGAAATAGGATGTTTTAAAAATAGCATACGTAGCAACATTAAAGTACGGATATTTGAACACACTACCTGAAAAATATTAGTAGTAATTCTAGTAGTAAACAAAAAGTTGATGTATTTTTCAGTAACACAATACTTAGACCTGGAGATCTAGAATCAGTTTCTTCCTCTGTCTCACATGATAAGCGATCCATCTCATCTCCTAAGAAAAGAACCCTGTCAGTTTGCTAGAGGATGTTTTGTGATCATGTTCTTTCAGTCTCAAATGTAAGTATTATATCACTGTGCATTAAGAAACATAAATAAGGACATGGTCAGCTACTTTGGACCTACAGCTGCCTTTTTACTCTGAATGCAGCAAAATCTAAACCTAGCTCTTGCCCATCCCAAGTGACAGCTTTAACCACAGGAATATCATAAAATTAGTATCAGCTCCTTATAATTTCTCGCAAACAGCGTTTTCTTCATGTAATTTTTTTTAAGGACTTATTAGATCAATGAGACAATTACTCTATATCTTAATGTTTATGACAGTCACTGTCAGGGTGGTTCCAATACCTGCTCTGATATTAAAATAATTTGCACAGAAAAAATTCTAAACAAAATTTCTACCCAAAACCCCCACCTCTTTTGCTTTTTTATGGTAATAGATAGTTGTTTGTTCATCCTGCTGCAGAATAAGTGTTCCAGGTAGAAAGGTTTTCAGATATGGAATCATGTTTTCTATATCACTGGCAAGTTTTCATGTCTGGGCTGCTAAACAGAAAGTCACTACAGTCAGTTGTGTAAGTCTTAACTTTATTTCTTCAGCCTTACTTCTAAGGGCCTGAAACGAAAATGGTTCTACAAAGTGATGCAGCGAATTGCAACATATTCTCTTTTCATTTCGGGTGAATCCTCTTGATGAAAATGGCCCAAAGGAGAAAAAGTTCAGATTTCCTCAACGATGAATGTTCAATGATAAAATATTCACCTAGTTTCAGTAAGGAAACACTAAGTATGCATAATTGCTTTGCTCTGCTGACCTCCTTTTCCATGGGCCCTGCAACACAAGATCTATATAAGCACTTTATCAGGGATTCCCTGGGCAGGGCTGGACTGGACTGAGTTGGGCTCTCTTATAATAATTTTTCAAGTCCTCACAGAGCAGAACCTCTGCAGTCTTGGGCGGCATTATTACTTCCTTGTCAGTTTGATGGTCCTGCTGGAAGAATGACCTGAATTTTCTTTGCTCTGCCTCTAGGAACCCCATCTTTGAGTTGGTTTTCATATTTTTCAAGTGGTATCAGCGGTTTTGGGGGAGAAGGAGAATATGTCATGGAGGCAACTGTCTATCTCATCCAGAGAAGACATAGTAAAATTCATCATTCTTTTTAGGGATCAGTCTCCAGGGTATGTGATTGCCCATAGTCAGTAATTTATGAAGTGACTCCCTTTTGTTAGCATGAATTGCTGGAACATACATTAGTAGATCAGTCAGTAAAAATTAGAAGTGAATTACCTAATCAATATTAGTTAAAAGAGAGATGTGTATTTGAAATTTCAACTCGAGCTTTGATTTTTTTAAAAAAGAATCTTTTAGTAATTCTTAAATTAAAATCTGCAAAAATATTTCTTGCAAGCAGAGATGGTAAACACATAAACCTGAAAATTTAGGTACAGCACGACAAAAATCTTTCCTAAGACAGCCATTAAAAAGAGAAAACTAGGACATTTTCTTTACTGAGGTCACTTTCTTCTCTACAGCTGTCTATTTATAAAAATAGTAATATTCTCAGTGTAATCAAAGGATTTCAGAATTAACACTCTCAGTTTTGTGGACTATGAAGACACACTGCCAAAAAGGTCTGGACAGAGGAACTTTCAGTGCTGGCGAAAAAGTACTTGTGAGATTTATGGATTACAAAGAGAGCATGTAAATGCATAATCACACTTACTGTTTCTCTATTATATCCAGCCAGAGCCACTAAGAATGTAATCTCATTAGGTTTAAATTGACTACACATTGCTTTGGCAATATTTGTAAAACTCTATGGTTTGGTAATTAAGGGAATGGAAGAAGTAGGTTAATAAACTCTCTAGTTTCAATTGAATATAATTTAAATTATAAGACAATAGTCATACTTTTAGGAAAATAAATATTTGAATACCCTCTCAAGGTAATAGGGTACTGAGTATTTGACATTGATTTCACATCTAATACAACTACACTTGTGATTCTGTAATTCACTTGTCCTGCTTAGTGAAATAGTTACTATATAACCCTTGTAGGAGACAGGAAGAAATTGATGATGAACACCATAGTAAGGGCTTAATGGAATAGAAGAAAGTACATGGAGATTAAACAAAATCAAAAGAAATGCTTTATATCTTTTCTTAGCATTTAGAAGTAATGAGGAACCACAGAGATATTCCTTAGCAGATGGCAAGTCATCTTAATCAAGTAAATTAACAGATCAGGCATTAAAAGAAACAAAGCAGTGGGTTATTTGACACACACTGTAATTATGTTGGACATACTGCTTTCAATAAACGTTAAAGGACAAATTAACATTACAGTTGTGCCAACTATGCATCTAAACCTGCTTTTTGAGTTTATAATTAAATTTCAAAATTATTACTGCAGCAAATTAACGCTTTTAATAGGATTCAAACATTAGAATCATCAGTATTTGCTTTTATTCCTCTCCCAAAAAGACTTTAAAAAAATACAAATCTAAACAATACAGCGCTTCCGCAAATATTAAAAGGCTAGATGGCATAAAATTGTATGTTTTAGCACGCATATTCCAAAACTACAGCCTTTTAAAAGTAGTAAGATACTGTCATCTATTACAGTATTACATAACATTCTATTACAATGATAAAATTGTACACAGTAAAGACATAATTTCTTTTTTAGTCTTTGCATTTCAAAAGATTTCCTACCATAAAACTTGAGTTGATCCTATGTGTTTGTTTTTATGAGGATCAGGTCTGAAAACTGAACACAAAGAGAATCTCTCTGTTGAATTCCAAGAGAAGTGAACCAGATTAAGATTGTTTATTATTTCCCAGTGACCACGTCTTTCTCCTTCAACCTGGACACCTTCACATCCCTTCACGTAACTATTTCTGTTTTATTCTGATCTTTACTTGTATCTCTGAAACTTGAATCTGTTTTGGGGTTGTTTTTTATTTCTCTAGAAGATGAAGAGCCTAAGGAAATAGAAATTACAGCAGTACTTAAAACACACAACAGAGTGTTTTAAACACTCAATTTGTGCTGAAAGAATCAAAGATTTTAAGAAGACACATTTTCCAACACTGTGATATCTGAGAGTTTTCTCCCCCATCCTAGCAATTTTAGCTGCTTAAACCAGGATTTAAGGACATTATAATCCTGTTAATGGAACCAAACCAAGTTTTCGTTTACTTAAAACTCCATGTGCTTAGTTCCACCATTAACTTCCTCTCCTTTTATTGTATTTCCTTTAAAAAGTTAAATTGAAAGCATATGAGATATGAATACTTACCTGTCTGTTTGTGCTTTCTTGATCTACCCCATTAATTCAAAGTTCCAGTTTATTTCCTGTGAAGCATTCAAACATGAAATCACACTATAATGAGTTTCATTTTTCAGTAACTATCCTGTTAACATTTCCTAAAATAAGCTGATATTTTGCATGGAAGCTTTGGTGGCTTGACATAAATCTCATGGAAAAGATTAGACTGCTTTCATGTTATGAGACACTTCTGCTTACTGAAATGGGTGTGGTGATAAAGTACAGAAGTTTTCAGAAGTGCAAAGGTAACAAGTGCATATCTCACTTAAAATAATAAATAATCATATTATTATTTTTAATTCAGTGATCAGGATTAATTGACCTCCCTCACCATCCCTACATACTAAATTAAAAAAAAAAAAAATCCTATAATTTAAGTCATGTGAGCTAGGCAATGACAAAGGACGATTGTTTTTGATTTCTGTCCTTACAGGAATACTCCAATACTGTGCTTTAAGCAGATAGTGAGGTTTTGTAATATTCAAATGCTTTTGAGTAATGTTTGATTTCAAAAGCCTTCTAAAACAAATTTTCAATGGTTTGAAAAACCTCTTTCAGGTTTCTGTGTATGTGCTAATTTTTGACATATACACTCAATCTGAGAGGTTAATAGGTATCAATTTTAGATATACTTGAATCATTGCAGAATTAAGGCCTTATTATCTTCTTTCTTAATAAACGTGGTCTAATGAGATGTCATGGTTTAGACCCTGGCTAAGTGCCAGGCGCCAACGGCAGCTGCTCACTTGTTCCCTCCCCTGCCACAGCTGGGCAGAGGAGGGAAGGAGAGGGGAGAAAAAAACCCCCAGGGAATTAACCCAAAGGTCCATGAGTTGAGATAAGGAACCGGGAGAAAATGCTCCAAGGACAAAAGCAGGCTCAACTTAAGTTGCAAAGTGAAATTTATTACTACCTGAGTTAGAAGGAGGATATGAGAAATAAAACAAAACCTTTAAAAGACACCGTCCTTTTTTGCTCCCCACTCCTCCCTCCTTCCCACCAACAGTGCAAGGGGGAGCAGGGTATGGGGGTTCCGATCAGTCCATTTCCAGGATCTTCTTCCCCTGCTTAGGGAGAGGAATTTTTTCCTCTGCTTTTGCCATGGGGTCCCTCCCACAAGAGACAGTTCTCTGTGAACTTCTATGCAATCCTCCAAGAACAAACTGCTCCAACATGGAAGCAGGGGGCCCCTCTCTCTCCAACCAGGTCTCCTACCTGGACTGAAGTTTCCTCCAACATCCACCCACTCCAGCACGGTCACCTCCTGCACAAACTGCGGGACTTTTATCTCAGTCTCTGTCTCTCACTGGGCTGCACTTGCTATGGCTTCTTCTGGCATCCATGGCTGCTGCGGCTTCTGGCATCTCCCCGCTCCAATGTTAGCACCTCAGCCATGGACTGCGGGTGGCTCTGCATCCCTCGTGGACCCTATGGACTGCAGCGGGGACACCCTGCCTCACCATGGGCTCACCACGGCCTACAGAGGAAATCTCAGCTCCAGCGCCTGGAGCAACTCCTCCCCCTCCTTCTCCACTGCCCTTGGTGTCTCCATGTTGTTTCCCCTCACATGTTCTCACATCCTCCTCTAACTAAAGGCAGCTGTGTGCACACTTTGTTTTGATTTTTCCTTAAATATGTCATCACAGAGGCATAACCAACCTTTCTAATTGGCCCAGACATGGCCAGTGGCATGTCCATCATTTTCAGAGCCATCAGAGATTGGCTCTGCTGGAAATGGTGAAGAATTCCAGAAGCTTCTCACAGGAGCCGTCTTTATGGCCCCCTCCCCGCTACTAAAACCACAACATAAGAATAATCCAAAATACATCATTTTACCAATGTAATCAAAGCTATCAACTATTTTTCGTTGTGATGACCACTATCCTGTCTTGTTTACAATAAGCTGGGATGAATTTTTAATCTCTCCACAGCATTTTTAGAAATACTTTTGTCATCTTCACTTGAATCATCTGTTTAACTTCAGCCTTAAAGGAGATACTTCCATTTCCATAGTTAAAAATGTTCTAGTATCATATGTGAAGTCTTATACTTCTGCTATACTTAAATAGTCATTATCTTCTTGCAGTAATTATATCCAAATATAAATCAAGTACTACACAGCTTTAATGATTTATAACCCATCTCATTTTAGCATACCATTGTAGGGATTTTTTATGGCACACTTAATGATATGTTGTAATAGATTATCATACTTAATTTAAAATAATAAATTTATTTAATGAATATTAATATGACCTCTTTAAATGCTCTACAGTAGACCTTTGTTTTTAATATACTCATTCAACAATTTAAGTCTCAGAAATTGTGACACCTCTTTTTTATCATCTAAAGATTGTAATGCTCCATATTGGGTTATGCAGGGCTGGTGATGTCTATGGAATTTCTTGTGAACGTACCTCACAGAAACCAAGGATTATAAATAAACTGTTCAAATCTTTTATAATTAAGATCAAAATAAAATATTCCTGGAGAGAAAACCTAGCCCCACTAAACTGAAATGTTTTCAACAAACTTGAGAAAGAAGTACTTCTTACTTAAATAGATATTCATTCTGGTTCAATAAATTGGTGTATCATTGGTTCCTTCCTTCTATGTGTTTCTTTCATTGCACCATAACAATTAATAAACATATATAACTAAGAACTAATACAAAATATAGCATTAGTAATAAATATTTTATATACACACACGTCAATCATCTAAATTATGCAAGACATAAATACATATGGAATGTTTCTATATTTAGAATTTCTTCAGTTTTCATATACTTTGAATAACAGAAACATATTCGCACCACTGTAGGTGCACAATTTTTCGTTTCTTACTATTTTTATATTGTCATGGCAGGAGAAGGATGAGGCTTGCTACTTACTGTTTTTAAACCATAAAGAATATGTTTATAAAGCAATGCCATAAACACACATCTTCTTTCATGAAATTTTTATATAAAAAAGTAATTAAGTAATTCTGGTTTAGTTTTAATAAATCCATTATGCCTAACTAAAAATATTAATGTTTCCATCATGTTCCCTATGCAAAGAAATATGTGTGCCCATTTAATAAAAAATTTACTTTCAAGTTTGCTTTGAATTTAAAGGCAGTATTTATGTACATATTTCCTGCCATACTAATTTCTAATACATAGTTTGGTGTAAACAGTTTGGAAGAGGTTTATCAGAAGATCAAATGCCAGACATTTACTCTATTCATGTGTTAAATGTTATCTAGAGGAATTTGTTTAAGATTCAATATAGAATTACATTAAGATATATGTAAAGTATATGCAAATATATTAAGAATATTCACAATTAAAAAGAAATAGAAAGTTGCCTGTAATATTTGGGGAAGCTTTCAATTCTGCCTTAATTAGTCCATTCTCTAAAGCGATTTAGTAGGAAGACAGGTTTTCTGTTACATTAACTATACCCTGAACTCTCTTTGTGGCCCCTCAAGATCAGAAAAGACAGCAGATCTATAAGAACAGAATTGTCATAGGCTCAGACTCAGAATTTTTCTTCACCAGTTTCTCTAATTTGATGCTCTGTCTGCTACCAAGCCCTGAATTTTCATGATATTTTAAGTTTTAATTTCTTTTGGCCAGTTTATTATTTTCCTGTATTTTACCCTTCTGTCACACTGTACTGGAGATGGGTTCAGTTTTCCTGTGGTAACTGACAGGTAGGTAAGCAGAAAACTCAGCCTTTGCATAAACTCATGTCCTTAAGAAACCAAATTAAAATATTTTTTTGATGCCAACTAAGCGAACATTGTGTTCAGTAATACTGAGTCTAGGTTTCCCAGACAACCAAACTACAGCTTAAACTCATCATACTTTTCATAATCAAATAACTTTGTTAATTATGATCGTACCATTTCCTCCCAAATATTAAAGCAGCTTATTAACGGAAACAAACAAAAAAGGCATATATGTCCTCGTGTTGAGAGGTGTGACCTTAGTGGAGGTTAATTATTTCTCCTAAATCTTATTCTAGACTTCTTTGGCCTTCTCTTTAGCTTGGAACAAAATGGCTTTATTCTGTAGACATACCTTCATGGAAATAAATTGCACTGTGTTTTTTCTTCTGAATTTGAAAAATTATAAAATACTGAGCAGATAATGTAAAAATGTGTATTTCATTTGTATCCGTTATTTTGGTTTTGTATTGTGTGTCTTCCCTGCCCATTTTCTCCATAATTAATATTTGACATCTGGAATCTGAAAATAAGACCTCTTTATATACAGACCTGGCTTGAACTGATCTGTACACAAGTGATACAGCCATCCCATGATGTGGGTTCCCTGATCATCAGGATTAAGGACCAATTTTATGCATGTCATGGACAAGTTACAAGATATTTTTCCATGAAACCAAGCTAAGTGATATTATAAATGTGGGCTTCAGTCTTTTAATATGGAGTTGGGGAAGGTTCAAGGCAAACAATTGGTCTTATTGTATGTGGAAACACCTTTAGGCCTTAAGATGAGATGCAGTCATAAAGTGGCCTACGATACCTTCCCAGAACCAAATCTTAAGTACTGCATGGAATACTCAAATGTGCACCTAAATTTAAAAATAAGCCAATTTGTTAAGGCTCACTCTGTTCTAACAAATGAAACAGACAATTCATTGTTGTTTATTTATAGTTATATTTTTATTTATATTTTCTACATATTACTCATTTATTTATTCATTCACTCATAAATCAAATAACTAATATGGCTTGTTTTGTTCTAGAACTCCAGCAACAAATAATTTTTAAAAAGGCACTTGCTTATTTTCACATTTATTATTTAAGGTTATCTGTAGGAAAGAGGAGTTTCTATTATAAGTCTTTATTTTGTTTTTCTTTTCTGTCTCTTCCATTCGCAGTCACTATGTTCAGAAGTAACAATGTAATTAAAAAACCACAACCAGTAAACAAGAAGGAAAATTACCAGGAACATGTTTTATACATCATGGTTCAGAATCCCATCGTCTGATGAATTATATGTATTTATGATAGTGATGTAAGGAAAAATATGCCAAAAGATCTTTGCTGATAAAAGGCCTTTGAATAGAATTGTGACTAATAACTAAGAAATCAGATAAGTTTAGAAAAGTTTTTGCTTTTTTTATTCTTAATATAAATTTTTTTGTGGTTTTGTTTTCATTTTGGGTTTTTTTTGCTTTCTTCAGAGTTTCATCAGGAGATTTTGAGAAATAAGGTTTACTGTTGCCTTTTTATACAACAAAGAAAGATGAGAAGACCCTTCATTATTACTATGTTTTGTGCACAATAAAAATGTATGTATCTTTCAGATTTCTTTACAACTCAACATTGTTGAAGTCTTCTAGAAATAAAAGAACCAGTCCTGCATTTGTGGTGCATACAGAGCACACACAGCAAAGTATTTCACACTGTCATACTTTATCCAACCATAATCAGTGTAATCATCATAATAAACCATTAATAACCATTAACTACCTTAACTCATTAAAGTTGCATGATATCTCAACTTATAACACAGTCTGGTATTCTGTCTTTGAGTTTATTTTCTTTAAACAGCTTGCTTTCACAGGATGAAAGTAAAATTAGGGATGATAATGAAACTGAATATAAAAAGCAAATAAGTGCTTAGAACTGTTTAGCCAGGATGTTTCCAAATACTTCCAGCTTGGGCTTCTGAAATAATTTATAGAACTTCATATTTGGATTTTTTATTTTTAAATAATTTGTGCACTTTTTTTCCTGCAGAAGACAAAAAGCATTTTTTATTGCACTTAGGCAAGAACATGAAAATAATAAGTTTGTTTCCAAATGTTGTCACTAAACTTTCAAAGAAATTTTAAACTTGATTTTTTAATACATTCATTAAAGGATTTCATCTATTCCTGAAATGTCTGTGAGACATGAAAACACTTCTGCTGTCATCCCATCATCAAGACTTATTCATTTTCTTGTATTTCCTACGGATGTGTTAATATGTGGTATAAAATACAAACAAAGATGCAGAGAAATCAAATTTCCTTCTAAATGTACTGTGATAGATTCAGAAATAAGTTAAATTTCTTTAAGCGTGGAAAGAATTGTCCTGACAGATTTGAATATAACAGGACTATGTAATGCTTCAGTGCCTCTGAGATAAAGTGTCTCTTTTCTGAAAGCCTAACCTTAAAACAAATGTGGTCAATAATTTTCTATACAAAAATCATTAAGGGACAAAAGACATCCTGTGTTGACAAGCAACAGCAACAAATACCAAACCTAAAACAGGAAAGTGATTTCAGAAATGCAGCTCTCCAAGACACTATTTAGTTCAATTTTATTGAACAAGCTTTCTGTCAACCTAGCATGATTTTATTTCCTGCATATATCAGCGGGCAGACAAAGGTAGATATGTGACAAAGATAGAATAAATTTTCTCTAGAAGAAGGCCTGTGAAGAAAATTTCTGTAACATTTCATGTGCTGAGTTTCTTGTTTTTATTTTGGGGTCTTTCAGTTTCAGAGAAGTGAGCTGGAAGGCTTTAAATTCACTAATTTTCATCTTTTTGTACAGATGAATAATAATAAGAAGGTATAATTTAATGTTATTTATGATGACTTAGTATGCTAGTTTTGGCTGAGATAGAGGTAATTTTCTTAACAGGAGCTGGTGTGGGGCTATGTTTTGGATTTGTGAAGGAAACAGTGTGGATAACACAAGGAGGTTTTAGCTGAGCAGCATGTGAACACAGTCAAGGCCTTTTCTGCTTTCCCCGCTGCTATGCTACTGAGCAGGCTAGGGGTGCACCAGGAGTCAGGAGAGGGGACAGCCAGGACATCTGACCCCAACTGGCCAGATACCAGCCCTTACCATCACGATGCTCATATAGTACTGCGGAAAGGACAGGGAAGGTGATGACTTTTAGAGTGACAGCATTTGTCTTCCCAAGTCACTGTTACACGTGATGGAGACCGGCTTGCCGGAGATGGCTGAACACCTGCCTGCCCAGGGGAAGAGGTGAATAAATTCTTTGCTTTGCTTTTCTTATGTGTGTAACTTTTACTTTGCCTATTAAACTGTCTTTATATCGACCCATGAGTTTTCTCACTTTTACTCTTCCTCCTCTACAGAGGGAGTGAGCAAGCAGCTGTGTGGGGCTTTCTTTCCTGGCTGGGGTTAAACTATGACTCTTAGCAAAATTGTTCTTCACTCAGATCCACTGTGGTTCAGATAGGAAGCAATAACAAACACAGATATAATGCAACGATATGAACCCAATCTTCCATCTATCTGAGTAATTGCCAAACTCTTGAAGTCTCTTGTTTAAAATCTGCCATGTCTTAACATTTAAAATACCATGTCTACTTGTCCCACTATCTACTTTCCAGGCTTGGGGTAGCCAAGTCTCTTTATAATCTTATTCATGTAAAATGTAACATTTATTTCCAATTTCAAATATAGTGCCAGAATGGCTGCAACTCTTTTCCCCTATGGTACACTTGAAAATTCATGACCTTTTACATAAAATCAAATAAGTTATTTCTACAGCATGGGACAGATAGAAGGCTTTTCAAAAAAGGCCCCTGAATTAATAAACTTTGAGCTTTGCATTTGTGTGTTGCCTACAGATATTTTAATAAGCAAAGATAAAGTTCAAGTCTTTGCCCACAAAGTGTTAGCAGCGCCCTATGGAAAGCTGGAGTTATGAGGTTATTCATAGTTCGACATGGGTTTACTCTATTTTTATTTAAGAAAAAACAAACAACTTCTGGAGAGTTTCTTTTTTTCCTCTACAAAAAACTGATGTCTGCTATGTATATGAATACTGCAATGAATACTGCAGTTAAGATTTTAGATAATGTGAAGGGTATAGGACATTCAGATAAATTGATGCAGAGTTGTGTTTTTGTCAGATGTACTTTGCAAGAAAAAACATGCTTTTCTTCATGCTAGACTGCTTTATACTTTTCTAGATATCACTTCTAGCTGTGTCTGCTCCAGAAATGGAACTGTCTCCAGAGAGTCACAGATAATATAATGCAAGTCTAGACACAGATACTATTTTTTAAACTGAAAATCTACATAAAGGAGTCATAAATTAAGTAAGATAAATGAATAAGTTAGATATTTAAAACTGCATAAAATTTGGCTTTGCTCTTAAAAAAAAAAAATTCCCTAAAAGGAAAAACAAATGAAAAGAGCAAGCGGTTACATGAGATACTAAAAGATGTCATGTTGGAACTGACAAAGAAGAATTACCTGAATTTTCAGCCCCAAACAACTTGCGTATTTAGCTTTTAACAGTGAAGTTCAGGACCCTCTAAGTCATGTGGAGAAGGGTCACAAATTAATTGGTTTTAAGTTTCATTCTGTGGAGGGTGGCCTGTACCACTTCTGAATTTTCAGCGTTGTGCAGGCTCCAGGCTGATCTCAACACAGCTAACAAGTAAAATATTTTAATTAAAAATAATAATTTTAACTACTCAAAGTGGCCCAAAATAACAGCCAGTATCACTAAGCTGTGACTCATGCACTGCAATTATCTTACATTGAAATGGATCATTTAAGATATAGCTTTTGGTCTTTCTAAGTAATTTCTA
This sequence comes from Pomatostomus ruficeps, assembly GCA_013400735.1. Taxonomy (NCBI): domain Eukaryota; kingdom Metazoa; phylum Chordata; class Aves; order Passeriformes; family Timaliidae; genus Pomatostomus; species Pomatostomus ruficeps. The sequence goes on from VYZT01052783.1 coordinate 32,907, forward strand.
AAAACCAACAATTAAAATGCCTATATTACATTTATCTGACTATAACTGATAAATATTTCTCTTTTTGCATTTTGAAATTGCAATATTATTTACTCTGATTACTCCAACTTTTTAATCTTCCTCTAGCACACATAAAACCTTCACTAACTCACTAACTCAGCACAGCTGCTTTCTAATTGTATTCTCAGTGCTGTTTTCTTCCACAGCTCTTTTTCACGCTGCCCTACTCAATACATTTAGAATTTCTCATTTTGAAGTTTTTAAAACCATAAAATTGATGAATTCAAGGACAGCAAATCATCAGGGCAGTGATCATCTCCCTTACTCAGCGCTGGTGAGGCCTCACCTCGAATGCTGTGCTTGGTTCTGGACCCTTCACTACAAGAAAGACATTGAGGTGCTGGAGTGAGTCCAGAGAAGGGCAACAAAATGGGGGAAGTGTCTGGAGCACAAGTCCTGTGAGGAGTTGAGGTTGTTTAGTCTGGAGAAAGGGAGGCTTGGGCGGTACCTCATCACTCTCTACAACTGCTAAAAGGAGGCTGTAGCCAGTGGGGGTCGGTCTCTTCTTCCCAGCAACCAGGGACAGGACAAGAGGAAATGGCCTGAAGCTCAGGCTGGACATCAGGAAGAATTTCTTCTCTGAAAGGGTGGTTAAGCATTGAAACAGGCTGCCCAGGGAGGTTGTGGAGTCACCATCCCTGGAATTTTTCAAGAAATAACTGTGATTTACTAAAATATGGGTATAGATCTAGTATCTATACCCAACTGAGACAGACAAGGACTCTCTAACAACGAAGTTAGAAAGTGTATGCTTTTTTACTAATTAATTATGGCTGAGCCAGCTGCATGGAATACCTTCCAAATACGCAGGGCAAAATCACAAAGCATTACAAGGTCTATTTATCCATAAAAGATTCAATACAAATGCATATTCATATCATTGTCACCTCCCATTCCCCACTTCGTATGGTAATTAGCTGAAAACTAATTAAGCATGTGCTCTGAACTCCTTTTAAATGGGTCAGTGGGCTTATGATTTGAGTAGGGGGTGTGAAAGATGAAGTAAGTTCCTCTACCTCGCTTTGACCTGTCTACTTTCTGGGTCAGGATAATAAATGATATCTCTGGGAAATTCTCCAGTTCTTCCTTTCATTCCTTATGAATAGAAATTTCAATTGAAAAATTAGCCATTGTGATAACTTTTGTAGATCTGCTAAGCACAGATGCAGCTGTATAAACAATATAATCAAAATAATCAATCACTACTAATTCCAAACCAAGTTCCCAAGCTAATCATTAGCTCAATTAAATTCAGCTGCACTTTTACTAAAATCCTAGTGCTTGCTATTTTGCTAAACCTTACTTTTTTATCATGTTTTAAACTTCATGTTTCAACTGGACATGGCATTCAGTCCTATGGTTCAGCTGGTATGGCGGTGTTCAGTCAAAGGCTGGACACAACGATCTTGGACAGCTTTTCCAGCTGTTCTCCTGAGTTTTGCAGTTTTTCAATGTTTCTCTTTGCTGTGATACTTTCTCACACATTCTGCTGTAAACATGGCCATGGTTTCTTGCTAACTATCTATGTTTTGTTAACTGTCCTTGTTGTTTGTCATTCCATTCTCCTAGGTGGAGACTTGTGATAGATTTTTCCTTTGACCAATGTAATTGAGAGGTAGTGATTTCTACCTCCAATCCACGGTGATTTGTAAGAACATATAGATAAAGGTCAGAGGGTTCTGCCCTCCTTCTTTTGCCCCCTCCTTTTGCTTGCTCTCTTTTGTCTCTCCCTTTTGGCTCCTCGGCCTGGTCAGCTACGTGTGTTTGTGTCCATATAGCACAAGAAACATCTACATCTGGTGGCCCGTCCGTGCTACATCCAGCCTTAATGATTCTATGATTCTTAGATGTTTCTGAAAACAATTATTCTAAAAGACAGAAAGAACTATTTTAAGAACTCCTTCAGTGCTTCCCATGTTTATCCAGCATCAGCAATTGTCAGGTACTGAAAGGCACCCCAGTGAAATCTCAAGATACCCTCTTTATAATATTCACATCTATAGGTGTTATGGAGAAGGCTGAAGCACTTTTATTCATATTCTCTATGCAATTTAACAGAAAGTAAGCACTTTCTTTTACTGCAATATATTTGAAAATTATGTTAAAATTGATACTAAAATGAATAAAAATAAGAAAAACCTTCCAGGAATAATTGTACAGGGTTTTTTAATGTGCAATACTTTCTATTAACTTGTATTGTTTTATTTTCCAGTAATTCTGGTTTTTTTTTTTTTCCATATTTTTTTTTTTTTTTTTTTTTTTTTTTTTTTTTTTTTTTTTTTTTTTTTTGGTGCAGTGGGAATATTTTGTGATGCATATTTTTTGCTTTCTACCCTTTCAGGTATTTGTGCAGTTCAGATCATGTTTAAGCATGATCAATAAAATCATAAAAAAATCTGCTACAACCAGCAGTAGTGATTAGTAATTCCAAAGACTTTGGATAAACGAAACTGTACCCAAACTACTTTGAGAACTTTGAGTCTTCAACATAAATAAAATAAGTGTATCCTGAAGACTCTGCCTGTTTTTTCCACATCTAATGATTACACATATATCACCCAAATGGTAAAACCCATGCATTTTGCATGTTGGGCTGACAGAAAAATGCAGGCAATTCATCTCATTACAAACAGTAGCCAAGAGAAATGTTGTTTTGGACTTTATTACTCTCCATATTCTGCAACTGTATCTATTTCTACAGTACACAGGCTACCTCTGGTGAGGAGTTTGGCTTTGAAAATTCGAAATGGGAAAGGAAAAAGCCATCTGCATGTGCCTTCAGCGTTGTGTTGCAAAAAACCCCAGGGACTAATAACAGGCTATAACTTAATTTAAAAATCCATGAGATGAAGGAATTATAGAAGTTAATTCTACTTTTGTGAAATCCTCTGGAAGAGCCAGAACTTAGATTGTTTTTCTACCTTTTTCTATCTTTTGACTGAATGGGCAGGTTATTGTGGTTAGGAAAAACATGCCACACCCAATTTGAAAAGCAAGATCCAAAATTTCTTAAATGCATAAATTTAAAAGTGTCTGAACCTAGACATGATTTAATGATTTTGAAATAATATTTTTAAAACAATACTCAAATGTAGAATATGATAAAAAATACTATAAAACAGCTAAAAGCCTGTATGAGAAGTTTGCTCAGGATGAGCACTGTATTTCCAAGGTGAGAAATGGATATTCTAATTTCCAATGTCTTGTTCTCAAACCAGTGTTTTGAGAAAACAAGTGATAATGTATCTGAGAGCCCAGATTCAAAATCAGGAATTGAATGTTTGAATGTCTTTGAGGGGTTGCAGTATCAAAATTTAAAACTGTGGTATTACATTGATATTTAATTATTTAGCTCTAGTTACATGGGGAGAGCTACAACTGAGTGAGAACACATATAGTTTATCTGCCAGAATCCTAGCTTCTGAAGACCAGAAGAGAGTCTATTTTCTTAAACGTCTTTCACACCAATTACCTAATGGCAATACAAAGTTCTCCAGAGATATTAAGAATTAGACTAGGGAAGGAACAAAGCATTTTCTTCTAACACATATTCCTTTTCCACAAATCATAGCCTGAAACCACTTAGCTCAAAAATCAGCATAAAACAGCTCTTGGAAGACTAGCCTGATAAAATATTTGATCAAAACCCCTCCCCCTCATTAAAGTCTTTAGCCTTTCTATTGTACATTCATGCATGCATGACTTTAATATCCCATAATTCAGAAAATATACACAGGAGACAGAGTATTGATATGATAGGGACCTCCACATCTCTGTGCACCTTGACCTGCTGAACTAAAGCTGACAGTCAGCCAGCTGCAAACATTCAGCTGCACTTCCCCATAAAATATAGGAGCAATGAATATTAGGTCCATCAACAGACCATACTAAGTCGGCTGTCATTTGGCCCATTTCTCACTGCAGACTCTAGACATTATTCACCCTGGAGGCTTTCAGGATCTGCCTGATGTTTTTCTTTGTATCCCAGTACAGTGGAGTTTTCAGAAAGGATTATTTTAACTTGATAATCTGAATAGTGATCTAATAGGGGGTAGCTGTGGCATCTGAGTCCCAGGGGCTATATATTCTCAATTAGTATGAATCTTAAACATATTCCCTTCATTCTTTACTTGGCCTGTCCTTAAATAAAT
>VYZT01052789.1:1966-42922 GCA_013400735.1 Pomatostomus ruficeps
CCCCGGGGGTCACGGTGGCGGTGCGGGCCTGGGTGGGCTCCGGGCGCAGACAGCCCCGCGCGGGAGGCTCCCCCGGGCCGGTGCCCCTCTCGGAGCGCGGCCGGGGCAGCCCTGTCCCAGCCCCGCTGAGAGGCACCGTCTGTGCCTGCCCCGCCGGGCCGGCCAGCAGGACGCGGCCGGGTGCACGTCCTCGGTGGCGGGGCCGCCACAGGGCTCCTCCTGTCCGGGACAGACGTGGTGGCGGGGCCGGCGCTAGTGGAAGAGTAAACATGGAGGATGGGTCAGGGCTGCCCGCGGCCAGGGCTGCGGTCGTGTTGCACTCTGCGATGTACGGGAATCGCTGCGAAGGGAGACTGCATTCTGCCCACACAGCAGCTGTCTGTCAGCGTGATTCCCCCAAAACTAAGGGGTCTGCGCCTCCAGTCTCTGAGGGAGCCCCTCGGGTTTCAGAAAGCAAGTATTTTCATCTCTGCCCACTCATCAGCCAAGAGACTGTCCTGTCCTGCGTGAACCTTTGACAGAGGACAGTGCCTGCCACAGCCAGCCCAGCCCTGTTGCTGTGTGTGGTTCCCACTGCATGTGATTAACAAAGTGATAATTTTTTTATTAAATAAACTTTTAAATAACATGTAGCTGGCATTTCTGTCCACAAGAACTGATTTGTATTGGCAGTGGTAACTCATGACTTTGCCTTTTTTTTCTCTTCATACAAATGTTTCCTGTGTGATTAGGTCTGGCCCTTGCTGGGGGTTATTTTTAGGATGATTTCATTCTCTTTATTGAAGTGTGCTCTAGACTTCTGTAACTTCTTTTGGTGCACAAGGCCAGCGCTACAGGCGGTGTACCAAGCAGGCAGTTTGAAACCTGTTGACCCAGTCAGCTGCACGCTGGCATGACGTAGCTGTAACCTTAGTTTCAAAACCTAAGTGGGAAGCCAAGGAGGTGTAAGATCCAAATGCAGTGCTTGAGTGACTGCTGGTTTTGACATTACATTTAAAATACCATTCTAATGGTTGCCTCTGATTTTGGCCAGAGATGAATCCCTGAGGCCTACAATATACCAGATGCTTAGGATTGCTGGAGATGAGGAGTATTTGTTCTTAGCGTCTTGTATGGGTGACGAAGCAGAAATTCATATGGATAAACACTGCCCTTTGATTTCTCGTTGAATGTCTGGCTGTTCTCTGAGGTGGAGGCTGCAAGGAGGATGTCTGCAGCTGGTGTGTACACAGTGAAACCAGCAGCTGTGCCTTGAGGTTGTGGCTTTCAAGTCTGCTCTATATTGGGTGTCGTTCACTGATTTCTTATCCACATCCTCCTCCTCTGAGGAGCAGACCACATGCAACATCAGCCAGGTGGTGGTTTCTGGAGAAATGAGAGTTACAAGCACATCTGTGCCATTAGCAAGGCTCCAGCCAGAGACAGCTGTGATGTCTGGGATGCTTCTCCCTCCTGCCTTTGTTCGGAGCTTGCCATGAGGTGGTGGCACCCTTGTTAGTGACCCAAGGGGCTGGAGGAGCTGCTGCGGGGTCTGCAGGCCTTGCTGAGACAGTCTGGAACAGGTGCCATAGCTCTAACTTGCTTTCCTTGGATCTGCAGCAGCTTGAGCCGTGCAGGCGTGTGCCATGGACACGTAACCACGTGTTACCCTGTGGCGTAACCGTGGAGAGCAAGGAGATTTCTCCATGATCAGGTTACTTCCTAGCCACCCTTTGTACACCAGCAAATGCCTTGCAGAGATCTGCATTGCTGCAGCAGCTGTACTTCAGCAGCATGACTGGCTGTCCTGGTACCTGCTGCCTCATCCCAGGATTAATTGCAACATTAGCTCTACTGCTCTGGCAGCACAGTTTGCGCTGCCTTCTGCCTGTAGAAGGCATGTTGGAGTAGGGGAAAACAACAGCCTTGGCTGAGGTGCAGAACAGGCCTGTATGACTCTGTTGCGTCACTGCTCTCCCTGGTCTTCCCTCCTTTCCTTCTGCCACCATCAGCTTCCCTTCCTGCATCACAGCCCTAGCGCCATGTGAGACACCCCGTCAGCAACGCTGCGTTTTTAAGAGTGACACTGGTTTTGGGAGCTTTTTCTAGCGTGTTGGAAGGTCTGAGATGGCAACCGTCACTTTCCTGAAAAGCGACCAAGTTTGCTGTTCAGAAGATGGTCCAAGCAGCACTGCAGGGTGTGTGTGGGAGAGGAGCCTCTTGTCCCAGGAGCAGCAGAGGCACTGGATTTTGGGAGATTTGGATTTTTACAAGCTCCGCAGAAGCACACAGAACCGCTCTGGGTGTGGATGGCTGTTGTACAAGTGGCAGAGTGTGTACTGTACCGGCTTTTACATTTTCACTTGTATTCCTGAACGCTTCTTCAGTAAATCTGCAGATCCAGATTCAGGAGATGGAAAGCCCTTCCAAGCAGTGTATTTTTCTTCCTGGTTCTCTCTTGTTTAAACATTGAAAAGAGTCCATGTAAACCAGTGTGAATTTTCTTCTTCCAATTTTCAGATTTAGGCCTGGAGACACAATTTAGTGCCTGGTGCATGATCTTATTGCAATAAAAACTGCAGAGCTGGACTGCCCAGCAGCTGAGTGTGGAGAGCCCCGAGTGTTTGCCTTAGTTTGTGAGGATGTCTGTGTTGATTCACCCAAGCTCCACTGAACTACATTCCTAACTTGTGACTGATGGCAGTGCTGTTGGCAAGTTTTCAGGTTGTTAGTCTCTTCTGACTAGAGAAGGTCTTGCTTGCAACCCTGAAATTTCATGTCTTGAACATCTGTTATTAATTGTCTGTATTTTTGCCTTATATTGGATGGCTACTCTTGTAGCCAGTGTGATGAAAGAGTAACTATTCCAGACTTCCTGCTGGGAAGTTGGAGTAGTCAGTGGCGCTGCCTGCAGAGCTTGTAAAACATGACAGGTGTCGTGTGCGGGGAGATGCAACTGGGTATGAGAGAGTTTCAGATAAAGTGCGACTTTAAAATGCACAGATGATGTTCTGTTGAAAGTTACAGTAACAGGGGTGTCATGGTTTTCTGTTGTCTCAGACCTAATTGATTTTAATTTTTTTTTTTCTATAAAGCAAAAGCTGGCAGGCTGACAAACAGGCAGCTTACAGGACGGACTCTCTGGCTACTGACCATTTAGCTGGTAAGTTCTTGTTTTGGGAGGGCCAAAGATCTTGCTGTTACTGAGCTGGCTAGTCAGAGTGGCTTTCTGAGTATCTCCCTAAGTTTCTCAGGAAGAGGCAGCTTCCTGGGTCCTTTCTCTTTTCTCTCTAGGGTTACACAGTGGTCTTGGGCTGACTATCCAAACATTCACATACTCATTTAAAAATTGCACACCATTAATAATTAATAGATTCATTAGACCGTCCTTTAGATTAATTAGGGGATGCTTAAAAAATTTGTGGTGTCCCCCTTTCCAGTGACCTCCTTCGGTTACACATCCTCTGCCTTCTTAGGGAGGAGCTCTGGTTTTGGTGACCACTGTGCAGGGAGGAAATATCCCCTGCGAGTTCCTGTCTGGTTCAGCAAGGAAACTGGGCAGCCGACAGACACTGGGGGTGCTTTTCAAGAGGGTGACTGCAAGAGTGCTCAGTAACATATACTTTGTCTTCCTGGAGTGACTTTGTGCATCCCGAGTGGTGTTGGTAATAGTGTTGCTTCCTCCGTCTCTTCCAGTGGCATACCCGGATTGTGTGTGGGTGGGAAGTCGACAATGAGCTCTGTGGCAGTTTTGACCCAGGAGAGCTTCGCTGAACACCGCAGCGGCCTGGCCCAGCAGCAAGTGAAAGGTGAGCGGACACAGCTGAGCTCCTGTGTTGTGCCTCTAGGCCCAGGCTGCACAGATGAGGTTCCTTGCTCTTACCCAAGCTCACTCCATGTGTATGGTTCCCCAAAGCACGCATTCTCCTTTCCTAAATCAGCATTTTGCTAGACTCTAGCTTTCCACCCCCAGCAGCACAGTGCAGGGCTGTGAGGAGCCAAGCCTGAACACTTCAGAGAGTTCTGGCTAGCAGTGCTGTCAGCCCTGGGATGTGGCACATGCGACAGTGGGGCACTGAGCTGCACGAGAGCCTCGTGGATCAGTGTGCTGGGCTGTCATCTCCACCCTTTGCTCAGCCAGGTGCTGGGGGTGGTCACTGACCCTATGAACTGACTCAGTGGTGGATTTTGGCATCCATCCCCAGCTGTGACCTGACCCTCTTGGTATGGCCCAGTGCACAATCGAGTCAAACATAACGTACAGGCTTTCCCTAGACTTTGCCCTAACTATAGCCCTTCTCTCTGCCTTTTTCCTGCGCTTATGTTTGCCTTATCCCCCTTCTGACCTGCACCTTTGCTCTGGTCCTTTCACTTCTTTCTGCTCAGCCTGTTTTCCCCTAATTGAACTCCTCCTGACAGAGTTGGCAATTAAGGTGCTGTTTGCTGCCACCATTCACTTGTACGTTCACTCCCTGCACCCACTGTGCCAGCTCGGGCAAGGCTGGTGGTTTGTGGCATCCTCTGCAGTCTGTGCTGTGCTGATGTGAGTCGTGCTCCAGACTTGGCAGCCCCACAGGCATAGCTGTAATAGGATTAATAGCAGGGCACAAGCCATTTGCTCTCCCTCGTTAGTGGTGCCTAATTACAATTGCAGCGCCTGTGAACAGGGGCATTTCTGTGGGGAAAGTGACTCATTTACCCTGTTTGCTTTACCCCAGTTACAGCTTTAAACTCTGAAGAAGAGAATGATCCTCCAACCTACAAGGAAGCCTTCCCTCCGCTCCCTGAGAAAGCACCATGTTTGGAAGCTGCCCAGGAACCTGCTGGTCCCTGGAGCAAAATTCGACCAATAAAGGCTTCTGTCATCACTCAGGTTGGTGGGAGTGGATGTCTTATCTCCTGTCTTTTCCCCACTCCCAAAAGCAGATGAAGTGAGGCATTCCCTGCAGTATGAAATCCTTGGTTTGGCAGCCTCTTTGTTGTGTTTTACCCTGGTACTGCAGGTGAGGGGTAGGACTGTGCGGGCGGGGGTGGGATGTGTTGGAAAACTGTCCAGAAAGAGCAAAACTGTCCAAAAAGAGCTCTGCATCCATGTTTCACCAATAGCTGAAGCAGGCCTGAAGGGAGGATTGCAGAATTCCTGTAGTGACTGCTAATCCCCCTTTAGGGAGGCTCCTAGTGTGGGACAGACTGCCTGCTGCAGTGCTCCTGCACTTCCCTGGGCACACTGGATGCACTGCACAAAGCTGGGAGGTCAGCCTGCCACTGAAGTCCTGTATGACCATGAGAGAGAGAGGAATTGTCAGGCAAAAGCACACTGACAGCTTGCTGTGCCCTTTTGTGTGTCTGTGGCTGGGCAGGTGTTTCATGTGCCGCTGGAGGAGAGGAAATACAAGGACATGAATCAGTTTGGAGAAGGCGAGCAGGCCAAGATCTGCCTTGACATCATGCAGAAGACAGGAGCTCACCTGGAGCTGTCTCTCGCGAAGGACCAGGGCCTCTCCATCATGGTCTCTGGCAAGCTGGAAGCAGTCATGAAGGCTCGGAAGGAAATCGTTGCTCGACTGCAGACTCAGGTGAGGGCAGCTAACTGTTTCTCACCTGATCCTTGCTCTTCCCCAAGACTCCCAAACGCTTTGAGACCCTTGGGTGTGTGTGCTTATAAGCCAAAGAGGTGTTATTAGATGACTAATTCAGCCTTGCCATATATTTTCAAAGCACACAATTGGCAATTTGGAATGGAAATGAGGTTTAAAATAGGGTTCAAAGCTAATTACAGGCCATGGTGTTGCATGAAGGGCGGAGTCTTCAATCTGTGACTTTGTGCTGAGGTGCTGGCAGGGTACAGGCCCCTCACACAAAACTCGTGGTGTGTGAGAACAGAACGGTGCTTTCTCTGAAGTCCTTCAGAGAAGAATGTGGAGGGATGGGAGAAAGAAAAGTAGAGAAGAGGGAGTTTTGCCAAATGCTGAAAGCTTCAGGTCGGGGTTCTGGGTTGTGTAACTTGAGCCCCGTTGGTGAGTAATTACAGACTCCTTGTTTCAATTGCTTCTCCTTTCAGTCCTCTGAATTTTGATTTCTTACCTTCAGGTTCTTGAGTTCATTATCAAAATGGTAGTTCTCGTTAGGATACATCACAGCCAGGTGTCATGGTGTGTTTTGAAGTAGGTAGTTAATACCACGTCTGCTCAGTGCTGTTCAGCCCATGTGTCATACCCTGCCAGAGGGAAGAAAAAGGGACAAACCCTGCATAATGTGCATCTGAAAAAATAGTTTAGGTTGTACTACCACAGATCCATGCCCCACTGGCCTCAAATATCCCTCCTAACTTGCCCCAGGTCTGAAAGGTGTGTCCATATTGCAACTTCTCCTGGGCTTGGCTGGCATCAGGATGTGGACAGAAGGTTGAAGAGTCACACCAAGTGATCTTTTTTTTTGATTTGATATATTTCTTTTTCCATTCTAGCTTGAATTAAAAGTGTCTAGTTAGTTATCAGTCACATATTCACAGGGATCAAGAGCATATTAGCAATCCTAAGCTATCAGGTCAGTAAAAATTCCTTGAGAAGGGAAGAAGTCAGGAATCCCTGTTAGAAACCAGCCCTTCAGTGCTAGATTGAGAGAAGTTCTGGAAACCCCTATTTTTCAAGAGGAGCCATTTAGAAGCAGTCCCTGAAGCAGCGTGTACTGCATTGAAGACACCTTAGCACTCAGTAGTGGTAAGCATATTTGAGCTCTCTGCCTGCTGGAATAAGTTTCTGGTGTTGAATTTCAGTTTCCTAGGAGTCAGACTGTATCTTCTTCTCTGTAGCCTTGGCAGCAGATATCAGAGTTCAGATAAACTCTGCCCTGAGCCGTCACCCCAGTTGCTCTCTGGTGCTGCAAGACTGTGAGACAGTGGAGCACAGACACCTCCTCGTCTGTGCCTGAAGGCCTTTGCTTATTCAGAGTACTGTTCTGGGCAAACAGAAGGCTTTTGAGGGAATGGTGGGGCTTAGACTCCTGGAATACAGGCACCACAGATCAGCTCCTCTGGTGTTGTATCAGTCTTGGGACAGGGTGTGCTAGAAGGTGTTGTATTTGCTCCTCAGTTGTGCTGCTAAGCAGCATCTGAAAGGCTTTTCCTGTGCACAAGGGCTCTCCTCAATGCTTGGCCTTTGTGTTGCAGGCTTCAGCAACAGTTGCCATCCCCAAGGAGCACCACCGTTTTGTCATTGGAAAGAATGGTGAGAAGCTGCAGGACCTGGAGCTCAAAACTGCAACCAAAATCCAGATCCCCCGCCCAGATGACCCCAGCAACCAGATCAAGATCACTGGCACTAAAGAAGGGATTGAAAAGGCCCGGCACGAGATCCTGCTTATCTCTGCTGAGCAGGTACTTCAGCACTGTGATCTCTCATATCTGAAAGGACTGTGATCTCTCTCATGTCATTATCTGAAAGGCCATTTTGGCTCTCCATGGTGTATTAGATGTCTGTAGCCACCATGGCCACAGGCAGTGACGATACTGCTAGTCTGAACGGAGATGTGTACCACTGCACTTCTGCACCTTCTGATTCTCCTTTTTGTCCATCTCTAAAGTCAGATAACCACTTTCTGTATTTTGAAGTGAACCATATGTCTTGCTGAGATAAAACAGCAGATTACAGAGGTGAATATCATAAATTGGGAAGAGTGTAGATAGAAGGGGATGGAGCCTGCAAACTGAAATGGGGGCTTGGGCTGGAGTGTCAAGCAAGACAGCACTGGGAGTTTAGCTGCGTGTGGCAGAGATCGACAGCAGTTTCCAGTGAGGACTGTTGTGGACTGTTGCAGGATAAGCGTGCCGTGGAGAGGCTGGATGTGGAGAAGGTGTACCATCCCTTCATTGCTGGCCCCTACAACAAGCTGGTGAGTGAGCTCATGCAGGACACGGGGACACGCATCAACATTCCTCCGCCCAGCGTTAACAAGACAGAGATAGTCTTCACAGGGGAGAAGGAGCAGCTAGCCCAGGCTGTGGCTCGTGTCAAGAAGATCTATGAGGAGAAGGTATGGATGGTCCCTAGAGCTTCCCATCTTGCTCCTCTTCCCTTCCTGTTCCACTTCTGTGCATCCCTCAGTCGCATACTCCTTGTGTCAGCTCTTGCTCAGCAGCCCTTGCAGTACATGGACCCGGGCCTTACCATTTCCTTGCTCAGCAGAGTGGGACTCGGGGTGATTCTGCCAAGGAGGTGACAAATCTCCTGCTTTTTTGTGTAACGGAAATCAGCAGACCTCAAAGAGCTCTCTGGGTGCATGTTTACACAGGTGCTGCAAAGGAAGGAAGGAAGTGTGAAGGCTACAGGGTGGCCAACTGACAGTATCAAAGTTGTTACATGAGTAGAAGTCGCTGAAGAATAAATTTCACTTCAGTTTATTTCCCACTGCCAGCGTCACTGTGAATATCCTTGTTGTGCGTTGTTGGTCTGTTTTTCCTCATGGTTACGTCTGTATTTGTACCAGTCTGAATTTCAACACAGATAATCAGCTTATAGCGTGGGGTTGCGTTACAGCACTGCCTGGGGACAGCCGGGCATTGTGCAAGGGCAGGGGTGTGTATGTGAACTCTTCCTGTAGTGTCCCAGGGAGCTTAAACTGATTTTTTTGTATTTCACCTGTAAATTTTTGAGAAGAGGGCTTTCTGTTGGCAGGGTCCCAAAAGATGCTAGGGTACTGCAGAACTCCTGTGCTCACCTTTGCTTTGATCTTTTGTGGGTGCTGAGCTTCACTGCATCTTGTGTCTCTTCCTTTCACTTTTGTCCTTCCCTGCTCCCTTGTGATTGATGCTCCAGTGCCTCTGCTCCTACAGAAAAAGAAGACTACTACCATCGCTGTGGAGGTGAAGAAGTCCCAGCACAAGTATGTCATCGGCCCCAAGGGTAATTCCCTGCAGGAGATCTTGGAGAAAACTGGAGTCTCTGTCGAGATCCCACCCACTGACAGCAGCTCGGAGACGGTGATACTGCGAGGCGAGCCTGAAAAGCTTGGGCAAGCATTGACTGAAGTCTATGCAAAGGTATCTGATGGGCCAGGCCCCCCTTGAAAGCCCCACAAAGATGCATCCCTGGGCACTGACAGGTGGAGGGGGGTGGTCTCTGTCAGGCTGTCAGAGATGCAGCTTGGAACTCGATACCGAGGGTGCAACTTGGGAACTGGAAGTGAATTTTTGTGAAGGCCTCTTCCAGTCTGTCCATCCAACAGCTTCTCTGTCTCTCAGGCCAACAGTTTTACCGTCTCCTCGGTCTCAGCCCCCTCTTGGCTTCATCGTTTCATCATTGGAAAGAAAGGACAAAACCTGGCCAAAATAACTCAGCAGATGCCAAAGGTATGGATGAGCTGTTAGCGTAGCACCAGTTGAAGCAGAATGTGGTTTAGTCCAGCTCACTCTTTGTAGAGGGGGAAATGTATTCTAGTGTGGTTAAAACCAGGGAGGAAATTACACAGATCTTAAAATATTCAGAGGAACTACCAAATTCTACTGCCTTGAACACTCCTCATCCTTTGTTACTTTTATGGGGTGAGTCCTTCAAAGGAAGCTTTATGTGGTACTCTGGAGAATTGATGTAGTAGGATACCTGGAAATGCTGACTTCAATGAGGCTTCTCCCTGGTGAGTTAGATGGTATCTGGAGAAAGGTTAGGTGAGGAACTTCTCCAAAGCCCTTGCAGACTCCAGCAACAAACCCTCATGCTCTAAACATTGTGATACGGCCAAAATTCCAAGTTGCCTGCTTCTGAAACAATGTGATAGGGATTGATGGTGTAGGCCTGACTAACAGCGTTGTCCTGGCTTGTGTCTTGGAAAATCCTCACTGGTTTCCTTGCCTTGTGTCTCAAGGTTCACATCGAATTCACTGAGGGAGAAGACAAGATCACTTTGGAAGGACCTACAGAAGATGTGAATGTGGCTCAGGAACAGATTGAAGTCATGGTCAAGGATTTGGTAAGTTGATGGTACAAGTTCTGGTACTACTGGGGAAAGGTGGGGGCAGCAGAGCAGAGATGAAGTGTAGCTCACATCTGTGGGTATCCTCACAGACTTAACAGAACTTGCAGAAGGCAAGTTGTGTGGCAAATGAACAAAAACCTAGGATATGAAGCTTCTCTTAAAAAATCACCAGCACATCTTAAACTTTTTGATGCAGAGAAGGAAAGATTCTCTTTCAGTCGCAGCTGAAGAGGCATTTAAGTCTCTTTAAATGTTTCACAAGTGCCCTCAGCTCAAAGCAGAGGAGTGTTGGGAGTGTTCTGCTCTGCTCACTAGCAGGAGTCAGTGCCTGCACTGGCAGGGGGCACAGGCAGCAGCAGAGGGGGCCTGCCCTGCCTAGCCCTGTATGATTCTTTACAGATCAACCGGATGGATTATGCAGAAATCAACGTTGACCACAAATTCCACCGACACCTCATTGGCAAGAACGGAGCTAACAGTAAGTGGGGTGCCTTTCTTACCCTTCCTGTGCTCAGACTCTGTGATCAGTCGATGGTTCTGCAGCTCAGCCAGGCTGCTGCCTCCATTACATTGCTCTTCTGAAGTGAAGTTAGCACAAGGAGATAAATGGGCAGTGAGGCCTTGGGATGGCTTTAGTGTGTGAAATGCCTTGTAAAGTTCAACAGATTACTTTCCATGTCCTAGGAGAATTTAGGAAGGTTGGAGAGTTGTCTTTTTTCTTTTTTTCTTTCAAGTTGGTCTATGTGAATTTCATTTTAGAACTCATTTTAGGGGGTAAAAATCTGCATGGTGAGTTTCTCCCCAAAAAAGAATTTGGGATTAGAAATGAATTAGTATTTTCTGGTCTAAATATGGTGCTATTTGGGGAAGAAACAGGTGCCTCACTCTGGGAAGTGAACTATTGGCTCTAGAGGCCATAGTGTTTAATTGTCCAGATTCCTGTGTAGCAGGGATCTGCTCTTGCTGAAGCCCAGGGTGAAGAGGCACTTTCCCCTGATTCAACTCCACCCCTGTGGCCTTTCTTCAGAGGCTGCTGTACTTAAACAGCCTCTACTCAAGATGGTTTTGCTTCCAAATCTTGGCCTAGCAGAGTGTGTCACCACAGCCCTTGCCTTGCAGTTAACAGGATTAAGGACCTCTACAAGGTGTCTGTGCGCATTCCCCCGGACAACGAGAAGAGCAACCTGATCAGAATTGAAGGAGACCCACAGGGGGTCCAACAGGCCAAGAAAGAGCTGCTGGAACTCGCTTCCCGTATGGTTAGTGGGATGTGATGCTTGGGAGGCCACAGGGTTTGAGCTCTTACGTTCCCTAGTAACCTTCTGGTGGAGGTTGTGAGCCCCCTTGCCCACTGAGCACTTGGATCTCATGACAAGTGCGAGTTCTTCTACCCCCTTGGATCCCCTTCTCTGTCAGCCTAGAGTGAATTGTGACTGGAGGAAAAACATTGATGACAAGTAAGCTGCGGGGCAGCAAACTGGGAATTACAAGTATGTGGCTCTCGTGCTGAACACTCCGTGTAAACTCTGTTCCCCACAGGAAAATGAACGCACCAAGGACCTAATCATTGAGCAGAAATTCCACCGGACCATCATTGGGCAGAAGGGCGAGCGGATCCGGGAAATCCGGGAGAAATTCCCAGAGGTAAGGCATTCCAGGGGATGAGGAATTCAGAGGGCGTATTGCCTACGTTGGTGATAGACACATGGTCATGAAAGTCGTAAATGTAGTGTCTCTGTGAGTATGAGAAATACCTGATACGTGTCTGCTCATACATCCAGTGAGGATGAGAAGATGGTTCTTCTGGCCAGAGACTGCGAACGTGGTTACCACTTCCAAATGGGCAAGGGGATGTGCAGGATCCCTCCAGCCTTTGCACGTGTCTGACGTGACAATTCTTGCATTTGTTTGAGTTGACTCTAAGTGACCATTTCCTGCAGGTTATCATCAACTTCCCAGACCCTGCACATAAGAGCGACATTGTCCAACTGAGAGGTCCCAAGAACGAGGTGGAGAAGTGCACCAAGTACATGCAAAAGATGGTGGCAGACCTGGTAAGGGAGACTTCCATCTGCTGCTGTTCTCTTTTCCATGCCAGGATAACCCTGGAATGGAGCAAAGCTGTAGTGGCTGGGCTAGAGCTGCCACACCTCAAGATGAGGGAACTGTGGACATTGTTCTGTCTGTGTGGGGGCAGGCACCTAATACCTGTTATTTATGGGCTATAGGAGAAGATAAATGCCTTTGCTTATTCTTGGAAGTGTCCCATATGGAGAATTCCTGGGGCCTAAGCCTGTTGTCAGAAGCGTGTTAATCAAGTTCGTGGGATGGGGGCCTCACTTGCCAGGATGGTGTAATCTTCAATGCTCCCTTCCTTTCTCTCTTAGGTTGAAAACAGCTTTTCTATTTCTGTTCCCATCTTCAAACAATTCCACAAGAACATCATAGGGAAAGGAGGTGCCAACATCAAGAAGGTGAGATACCTTTCCTGTCTTTGCTGCTCGTTGTGGTCACTGCCTGCAGCAAAATCTCTTTAACTGCTCATTGAAAATGTGAAATAAAACCTCTTAGGCCTTTTTTTCTGACATGGGACATCTCTCAAATGATTTTGCTGGGATTTTTATTTTTTTTTTTTTTTTTTGTGGCAGATCCGTGAAGAAAGCAACACCAAAATAGACCTCCCAGCTGAGAACAGCAACTCAGAGACAATTGTTATCACAGGCAAAAGAGCAAACTGTGAGGCTGCCCGCCACAGAATTCTGGCTATCCAAAAGGAGCTGGTAAGTGACACAACAGGCCTGTGGCAGATTGGGGACTTGGAAACATAAATATAGGAGTTATAGGAGATATAAATAGAGAAGTGCTCAGTGGGGCAGGGCGGCAGGGAGACAAATATGGATGTCAGTCTGTTCTTGACTGCTCAGCCGAAGTTTGTGGCTGCTCATGTGTTAGGAGTGGCCACTCTCAATTCCCTGTGGTCAGGCATTTCTCAGACTCAGCTCTGCAAAGCTCCTGGCAGTGTGGGAGTTTGAGGGCGAGCAGAGTCTGTGCAAACACCTTGCTGCAGCTTGACTAACACCCCGCACTGTCCTCGCTTAGGCCAACATCACGGAGGTGGAGGTCTCTATTCCATCCAAACTCCACAACTCCCTCATCGGCGCCAAAGGCCGCTTCATCCGCTCCATCATGGAGGAGTGTGGTGGAGTCCACATCCACTTCCCCACAGAGGGCTCTGGCAGTGACACTGTGACCATCAGGGGCCCAGCCCAGGATGTGGAGAAAGCCAAGAAACAGCTGCTACATCTGGCAGAGGAGAAGGTGAGCCTTGTCTTACAGGGGAAGGAGCAGGTTTGTTTGGCCATCTTCTTTTCGGGGGTTGAAGTGATTCCCTCTGTGTGGAAGCCTTTGGCATCAGTCAAACAAATCCGCTTTTGAGGGATTTGAGTACAGTTTGGATGATTAAAAGGAAAGCTGTACTTCCGTCCTTGTGACAATGAGTTCTTCTCTCATGGGTGGCAGAACTATCTGTAATTAGCCCAGGCTAATGATTTACTCAGAGTTAAGGTAGTATTTTTGATTTATATTGTATACCTTTTTTAATTTCAACGGCACACTGTGTCTACCTTGCCTTTGCAACACTCTGCATGTGGGTGCAGGTAACATATCTGGATGCTGACTGTTGATGCTGCTGGGTATTTTTTTATATATTGACATGTTCCATGGGTCTCTGGCTCCTTTCAGCAAACAAAGAGTTATACCGTGGACCTCCGTGCAAAGCCAGAGTACCACAAATTCCTCATTGGGAAGGGTGGTGGCAACATCCGTAAGGTGCGAGACAACACGGGCGCCCGCATCATCTTCCCCACCTCTGAGGACAAAGATCAGGAGCTGATCACTATCATGGGAACCGAGGAGGCTGTCAAAGAGGCACAGAAGGAGCTGGAGGCCCTCATCAAGAACTTGGTATGAACTTTTTCTGCTTTCTTGCCTCTCGCTGTGGCGAGGTGTAACGAGTCAGTGTGGAGGACCTGCTTGTCCTAAAACCGTTTGCTGCCCTTCATGGGAGCACCGGGAGATCCTTCCTTGCCTTGGAGTGAGGTTGTAAGCTGATTGCTGTTGAGTGCAGCCAGCTCGTGCCCGTGACCAGGACAGGCGGGGCTGACTGGTGTTGTGTGTTGGCAGGATAACGTGGTCGAAGACTCCATGGTGGTTGACCCCAAGCACCACCGCCACTTTGTCATCCGTAGAGGACAAGTTCTGCGTGAGATTGCAGATGAGTATGGTGGTGTGATGGTCAGCTTCCCGCGCTCCGGCACCCAGAGCGATAAAGTCACCCTCAAGGGAGCCAAGGATTGTGTGGAGGCAGCCAAGAAACGCATCCAGGAGATCATCGAGGACCTGGTACGTTGTAGAAAAACTGTTTGTTCTGTACTCTGTTCCTTCAGCACTGTGCTACTTGAACCTGCTGTATGTCCAAGCTTTATGTGAACAAGTCCTGTGGTAGTTCTTGGATTTGAACCTTTGCTGTCAACATACAGGGTCTACAGACTTCAGATCCTGGCCTGGGGGTAGCAGCTGGCTCCAAAATGACAATGCTGTACAAATGAATTTTGTCCTCTCACCATCTTCTTAGTTTTTTGGGGTGGAAGTAGGAGACCTCTGCTTGACATTGAAAGATTGGAGCCTCCTTGTGCCTCTCCATGTCTGGCCTTGGGCAGTGGTTGCTTCCAGGGGTTTCCTGCGCTGTTAGTATTGGCTTTTGGAAGCAGACAACTGTCAAACCTGTTCTCTTCCCTTTCTTTATTTTTTTTTTCATTTCTTCTAATGCTTCCTCCTCTTCAGGGTAATAAAGAGTTTGAGCTTTGCTCTTGGAAGCCTTTAATGTCCTGAGTTGAAGGCAGCCTTCTTTAAATCCTCTGCTCTTCTCTGAGAGAGGAATGAGTCTAGGAAGTTTTCAATTCTTCCCCTGACAGCAGTTGTTATCTTTTCTGACTCCTCTCTGTGTCCATTTTGAATTTCACCATGCACAAACATCCTGTTTTCTGGTGTGAAAGAGGCTGCATCGCAATAGAGCAACTCTGCTTTCCCACAGGAAGCTCAAGTGACAATCGAATGCACCATCCCACAAAAGTTCCACCGCTCCATTATGGGCCCCAAAGGATCCCGGATCCAGCAGATCACCCGGGACTTTGGCGTCCAGATCAAATTCCCTGACAGGGAGGAAAACCCAGGTATACCTATGGATGCATGTTCACATGGCAGTTGGGGTGATCAATGTGTAGCGCAGCCTGCTCTCCGTACCAGTGGACATGTTCTACTTAAAATTTACGGAGAGACCTGATCCCTGGTGTTCCTGCAGTGTCCTTGAAGCTGGGCTCAGCATCAGCCTTGCCCTCTCGGGACGGGGACAGTGTTAGGAGGTCAAACTGCAGACCTGGGTGTTGTGAACGTGTTGTCACTGCAGAGTACAGCGAGAATGAGGACTTACTCTGACAAAAAGGGCTCTACAGGCTTACTGAGGTCTCTCTGAGCTCTCACTGATGGCTGAGCCTGAGGATCTGCAGGAGGGAGATGATGAGCAAGGAGGGGGCTCTGTGCATTAAACACAAGACTTTCCATGTTTTCAGCCCCTGTTGCAGAGCCAGCCGTGCAGGAGAACGGTGAGGAAGGTGGGGAAGGCAAGGAAGGGAAGGACACAGATCCCAGCTCTCCGAAGAAGTGCGACATCATCATCATCTCTGGCCGCAGGGAGAAGTGTGAGGCAGCCAAGGAGGCACTGCAGGTGTGTGGCTTTCTCAGCCCCTTGCCCTCTTAAAGCAGTGATGCTTGGATGTAATTTTTGGTGGTGGTAGTAGAAGTTGCTCAGCCCAGGTGCAGTGCAAGTGGTCGCTGGTGCCGGCTGTAGAGGGGATGTGCACTGCTCAAGGGAAACCCCTCTGCTCTGTGCCTTAGCCTGGCAGCTTGAATCCCAGTGCCTGACCTGGCAATTGCTAGAGCTTGTAAGCAGCCCCCAGTTCCTTCCCATAAAAACGTGATAGATTTTATGGAGCACAGCTGGGAATAGGAGTCTGATCAAGGCTGAGTCTTTTCAGGTTCAGCAGACCTTGCCATGCTTCTGTAGTGATATTTTCCAAGTCTCTGCTAGACTGAGGCCAAGGATGTGAAAACAACCTGTCCCCCAGGTGGGGTTTCAGATGGCTTGTTTGGAAAACATGCAACAGGTTATACTGGTGTTCCCAACTGTCCTCGCTTCCTCTCAAGTTTGTATCCTGACTACAAGGGAATGTTCCTCTCTTCAGCAACACGTTCTTTTGGGCAAGTGCATGGCAAGCTAGAAGACAGGAGGAGTCTTTCCAGTGGTAAACTGTGCTCCATCCCCTGCAGGCTCTGGTTCCTGTCACCATTGAGGTGGAAGTTCCCTTTGATCTTCACCGTTACATCATAGGCCAGAAAGGAAGTGGGATCCGCAAAATGATGGATGAGTTTGAAGTAAGTTGTTGCCCTTCCTTCCATCTCCTCTGTCCTGGAGAATCTGTAAGTGATGGTGTTTGGGGTGGTGACAGACTCGGGTCTGCCATGGAATCCAGGCTCCTCAGCAGGAAAATGATCCCTGTGTGTTTTGGGCGCTGGGTCCAGGGCTTGGCAGGTTTCGTGCTGAAGCTGTATGATCAGTGTTGATGTCGTGAGTGTTGCGTGACTTGTTTGGTATCTGCAGGGATTCCTCATCAGTGTGAGAGTTGTTTTCCTCCTGGGCCCTGGGAAACAGCTCTGCTCTGCCTGCCCATTTGGGAGAATTCTCCAGAGCCTCTGGGGCTGATGCAGGTTGGCTGCAGTCAGTGTTGTTGAACACATATTTGTTTCCTGGCCTCTCTAGGTGGGCACAGTGGCTGGAGAGACAGAGATCTATTCAAAACCCATCTGGAAATGGTCCCAGGCAACTGACTGCAGGAGGCCCAGCTTGGTGACCTCCAGAGGTCCTTTACAACCTCAACCATTCTGTGGTTTTTAGGCTGCCTGGGTGGGAGCTGGTCTTGGTGTCAGGGGAGACCAGTGAGATGCCAGCCTGCAGTCAGAGACATCACAAGCAATACAGAGTGAGCAGTGATGCAAAACGATAATCGCTGCTTGTTTCTCAGGTGAACATCCAGGTTCCTGCTCCTGAGCTGCAGTCAGATATCATCACGATCACCGGGCTGGCTACCAACCTGGACCGTGCCAAGGTCGGGCTGCTGGAACGAGTGAAGGAGCTGCAGGCTGAACAGGAGGATCGGGTAAGGCCTGTGCCTGTCCTTCTTCCGTCCAGCCAAACGTGGCTTCAGCCCCTGGGTACAGACTCCTGGAACGCCTCATCTTTTAGGAGCACCCTTAGCTGCTCTGTGGGTGTGGAATGCTCATAAATGGGCTACTCAAAGGTAGCTCATCTACCATGAACTGACTGGAGAGTTTGGGAATGTAACTTTGCACTGTCCAGCTCTCTCTCACACCTTCACACACCTTCGAGACACTGGTAGGTGGGAACCTCACTGTGCTACGAGTCTCCCTCTACCCATCCTCACTGAATCCTTGTCACAGCTCTGGGTAGTAGGTGAGGGATGAGTTGGGTGGTTCTTTGCTGTTTGTAGATTCCCTCTGAGCTTGGCCAAAGCACAAAGCTCCAGCACATGGATGGCTTGGGTGCTCAAGCATGGCCCTGCAAAATCTGTTCCATGCATCTCAGAAGCCAGAAGGAGATGCTGTGACTTAAGGGGACATCACTGGACCAGTCATGGTGTGTTCCCTGTTCTCACTCTGCTTCTCCTGTTCCAGGCCTTGCGAAGCTTCAAACTGACAGTCACTGTAGATCCCAAGTATCACCCTAAAATCATTGGGCGGAAGGGAGCAGTGATCACCCAGATACGCACAGAGCACGAGGTCAACATCCAGTTCCCCGACAAGGATGATGAAAGCCAGGTAAGAGATCAGACAGAGTGCAGGGATAGCTACTGGTTGTCTCTGAGCATCTTCTCGAGAGCTCTGAACTCTCTCTGCTGCCTTTGGCTAAGGTGGATGGTAAAGGAGATCAGCGGGGAGAAAAAGCTTCCTCAGCTGCTTGTGAGCTTGGTGTCTCACACATGTCTGTGCCCCAGGCCCAAGACCAGATCACCATTACTGGCTACGAGAAGAACGCCGAGGCTGCCCGGGATGCCATCATGAAGATCGTTGGCGAGCTGGAGCAGATGGTTTCCGAGGATGTCACTCTGGACCATCGCGTTCACGCGCGCATCATCGGTGCACGCGGAAAAGCCATCCGCAAAATCATGGATGAGTTCAAGGTGAGCCGTGGGGCAGTGCCACACAGGTCAGGCTGGACCTTGTCCTGAGTGAAGAGCTTGGTGCTGAATGAGGCTCGCATCTTGTGGTTCTTGTGTCTTTTGACTGTTGAGCACCTTCAGCTAGAACAGACACGAAAGAAAAGCCAGTGCTGCTCTACTCACCTTCAGCTCTGCCCCACCAGCATATGAGCAGCATCCCTGGCCCAGGGAGCCCTGGTGTGCCCAGGGCAGCTGGGCTGTCTGGACACCATACCCAGACACCAGCTGAAGCATCCCCACACCACCTCAGCTCTGGGAGCCAGGCCGGGAGCTTTTTCTGTTTTGCTGGAACCCAGACAGAAGAGGAACCTAGGGATGCTTCCTTGGTGCTCTGGATTAACGCTGCAAGCAGCACTGAGCTCTGCCCCTCTCTGCAGCCCTTTTGATGGGTTTCTTGCAGATAGGGTCCCAGCTGATCTTCAGAGAGGGGAGGAGGTGTGTGTGTCAGCTACTGTGATTTCTGGAAGCGGGCAGCCAGGCCTCTTGCTGGGAGGCTCTGTGAGGAGGCTGTCTCCAGACCTCCCAGCTACTTGAGCTTAACTCAGGGAATTCCTCTGGTTTTCCTCTAGGCCACTGCGGATTCCCTTGACTTTGGGAATCATGGTGTATTCTCAGGGCTGTGGATGTGGCAAAGTCAGCTGGCTCTGGGAAGGTCAGGGACCTCTGCCCTGATATGATATGGCATCAGCAGCAGGCCCTACTGCAGGGGCAGCAGCGAATGTGAATACAGGGGGGTGGGATTTTGGAGACTTGCATCTTGGCTGGGCACAGTTATTGAAAGAAACGGTCTGATCCCCAAATGAGCGGCCTTGGGGTTTGTCCTGTCTTGTTTAGATTTCTGCACCCATCTGGAGGGCAGGGTGTGAGAGAGCACAGTGCTTGTGCATGGGGTGCACTAGACCAGGTCTGTAAAGCGATTGACAGCCAGGATTATTCTGTGGCAAACACAGAAAGCTCATTGTGCTTCATGGTGATGGCTTGGTGGTGAAAATGCTTGCAGCAGTGTGAGGACACTGTCTGGAAATGCAGCCCCTCTGCTGCAGGAGCTGCCAGAAATCAGCGAGCCTCTGGGAGCGAGAGCAGCAGGGCTGCTGGAAATTGGGTCCTTACTACAGACTGCTCTGCTTTCCTTCTCAGGAAGCTGGGCAAGCTTTGGGGCCGGGTGTGTACCTGCTCACCCCTCAGTGTCTGAGCTGTGGAGGTCCAAAACAGAGCTGTGGCTGTGAACAGACTGTAATTAGGGCATTGGTGACAGTGATCTGTGATTCTAATGCCAAGGGTCACGGGGAGTCTCTGGCGTTTCAGATGTGCAGGTGTAAGTCTCGTGCTGTTCCTTGCCTTCCAGGTGGACATTCGCTTTCCCCAGAGTGGAGCTCCTGACCCCAACTGCGTGACTGTGACAGGACTCCCTGAGAACGTGGAGGAAGCTATCGATCACATCCTGAACTTGGAGGAGGAATATGTAAGTGTTGAGCAAATCTGTGCCGGGGCTTAGCAAGAATTTCCCCTGCCACAGAGCTGGGTGACTGAACGGTGTCCATGTGGTATTTTCTTCACTGCATCAGAGAAACTGAGCCCTGTGCAGGTGGCTGTCAGCCTCCACTGCTGCTGTCCCTCAAACCAGCTGGCCTGCCCCCTCTGTCCGGGAGAGGACAGTGAATGAGATGCTGGCACACCCCAGGATGGGCATGTTTTTGCTCATTGTAGAACAGGCTGGTGAGCTTGAACAGGTTGCAGTGTGGTGAGATGGAGGGCGGGCAGTTTACACCAGTTTGAGGAGCTGTCCTGACTCCCCTCACTGGTTGTGTCACCGCAGCTTGCAGACGTGGTGGACAACGAGGCAATGCAGGTGTACATGAAGCCCTCCTCACACGAAGAGTCCAAGGCCCCATCCAAGGGCTTTGTGGTGAGAGATGCCCCCTGGGCCACGGTCAACAACGAGAAGGTGAGTGCTGCTTGTGCTGCAGGCTGGGGGCACGGGGAGTGGGGACCCTTCTGTCTGTGCTGGGGACACGGAGCACTCTCTCTCCTCGGGGACAGAGAAAGCAGCTTTTTGCTGCTCTTTTTGCCTGAGCACAGGCCTGGGCTCTCCTGTCCAGCCTTCAAAGCACTTTCCCAGTGTCTTGGTCACTCTGGCTACACCACTGTGGAGCTGTTGGGGAATGGGGGATCCTTACCAGAAAGTGTCCTGCCAGGTTGTGTTATTTTTAGAGGCCTGGGGCTTGAGACTCTTGCTGCAGCACAGAACTGGCTCGGTGTTTGCAGCTGAGCTGGGACATGTGGCAGCTCATCCTCAGCTGCCCCAGTGCTGCTGCAGGGCTGGCCTGACCCTACTCCAGTGGCCCAGTGACTGAGCTGGGACCCTTGGAGCCCTTTGAGCCTTATCTGCATCCTCCTCAGTGTCACCTCTAGATGGTTCAGCCCTTCACCCTGGGCAGTCCTGAGGCCACAATGATCCTTTTTGTCCCTTCCCCATTGTCTCTCCTCCTGGGATATCAACATGCTTAGCTCAGGGCCTCACCATGTAGGTTCGCAGCAGGGCAGGAGCTTAACTTGTTCCCTTTTTGTTTGCTCTAGGCCCCTGATATGAGCAGTTCTGAAGACTTCCCCAGCTTTGGGGCTCAAGTGGCCCCCAAGACTCTTCCCTGGGGACCCAAACGATAATGACCTGGAAGCAGAAACTCCTCCAGCCCGCTGACCTGACACTAACCTGCCACAAATACTTCCTGTCTGAAATCTGACCCAGCGGCTGGAGCACAAATCAATTGTCCCAAGAGGTCTCCTAATGGTGTCTGGAGTGCTAGACCCCATCCTGCTCCCCTCAGCTATCACCGTGTCTAGGACCCACCCTCATCTCTTGATGGATATTCTTTCCTCCTTTGGAACAAGACTTCCACTCAGATTCAAACACTAAATGTGTGTGTTTTTGTTAGAAACTTCATAATTGACTCCAAGTGGCTAAGATTCGCAGCTTCCCAAGCGCTAGCAGAGCAATCTGCTCTCTTGAGCATGTCTGACTAGGCATTCTCGCCTTCATTAGGAGACCTCCTTTACTGTGGCTAGGAATCTACTTCCTGTCTCATGACCTCAGGAAATAAATTTCCTTGACTTTCTAAAGCCAAAACGTTTGCCCTCTTTCCTTTGTGTTTATCCCAGGCCTTACCTTACCTTTGTAGAGTGCAATCAACTTTTTTTCCTTTTAACTGCCAAAAATTCATTTAATGCTGATAGCTGACTGTGGGGAGAGCTTAAAATAATCTATAAGGTCAGAAACTTGCTCTTTTGAAGAAACAAAACCTTCGATAGGCTGTAGAGACCACAGAGATGGAAGGGGCCAGAACAACGTACGGCTACCCTGGTCAGGAGCACAGCCGTGAGCGCAGCGAGCGCGCGCCCCTGCGCCGCACCAAGCACAGCCCCAGCCTGCACACTTGACCAGTCTTCCAGTGCTTGATGGCAGACCCCGCTCCCCGTTCCCCCTCCCCAGCAGCGTGGGCAGGCAGGACAGCCAGCACGTGGCAGCGTGGCCGGATGGGACAGGTTTGGCAGGGCAGAGGTCGCTGCGGTGACACGGCTCAGGAGCAGAGGTGGGACGCGCAGCCTGGAGAAGCCGTAGTCGGCTCTTAGGGCTGCAGCAGCTCGGCACGAGCGGCGGTCACACCGTTCCTATTGCCTTCTTTCTACCTCAAACATCAGCGTGATGGGGGCCTCTCGGTGGTCGTGGGGTAGCAGCGATCCCAGCTGTCACCCGGGCGGCCACGGCAGAAGCGTGGAGGAGAAGCAAGAGGAGCCTTGTGTCTCCGCACGGCTGAGAGAGCTGCTCCGGAGGGAAGCAGGGCATGGTGCTGCTGAGGCAGGCTGTGGATCCGTAGGGCTGCGTGCTGAGCTAGCACAGGGCTTGGCCCCAGGGCCACGGGTGCAGCTGTGCCGTAGCCCTCGGCTGCAGAGGTTGTGTGAGCCAGGCTTCTGCTCCGACAGCACTGGGGTGTGACGTGTGTGCCGAGCCCTCCCGAGGCCTCCATCATGTGGCAGAGGGTGATCCATGATCTGTGCTCGGGGCCGCTTGCACCGGGGCCCTGCCACAGCTTGCTCCAAGGGGGTCGTGTCCGACCTCCTCCAGCAAGAGGAAAACCACGTCTTTGTGAAGGGAGGCGTGTAGCGCGGGGTTTTGTGTGCCCCCACTTCCCTGCGTCAGTCCTACAGAGCTTGTAGTCTGAGCCATTCCTCTGTCCCAGCTGCTTCAGCTCTCGGACAAGCAGGAGGCCCGAGCCTCTCTCCTCTCGTGCTGCTGACAGAGCACAACTGTGACCGGCTGAGCCCAGCCGCCTTGCCTCTCCCTCCGCGGGGCAGGCCCGACATGCCGCTGCTTTCCTTCCTGCGCCAGCTCTTCTTGGCAGAGGCTGCTATGCAGAAGTCAAACCAAAACCTCACAGTGCTCTCGTTTAGCCTGAGAACCAAGTGAGACCACGGCCCCGTTGTGGGGTGCCCGGTTACCCCTGAAGGACAGGGTGGCCTTGCCTCCAGCATGGGAAACGGGGGATCAGACAGAGCTAGGGTGGTACCTTCCCATCTGCATTTGTCAGAAAATGGTTAATGCCCTGTAGCTTAGGTCTGTCCTGCACACCAAGCCTATCCCCCCTCCTCCTCTTTACGCCCCCGTGCCCTCACCAGTTGCACAGCGAGGCTTGGGTTACATCCAGGGCGCCCACTGCCTTGGGCTCATGCCCCACAGCCCAACCTTCCACTCTAAAGAAGGTCATGAAGTGATTGTACCCAGTACTGTCCCCCCACCACCCTCCTTCCGCAGCAGACTGTGGCATGTGTCCATTTCTTCTCTTTGACGTCTTCCATATTGTACGTTTCCATAGCAATGATCCCTTGGCCTTAACTTTGGAATTTGGAGACTATATGCAAACATGTAAAAAGGCTCATGAGTATGGATGACACTGGAATTTTATAAATTCTAAAATAAAACCTGAAACAGCTTGGAGTGTGGTGGTTATTCTTTCTGCTGGTGGGGTGAGATCCAGGACAGCCTGTGCTGGGCTGGCTTTAGCCAGGGCTGAGCTCTTCTGTCCCAGTTCTGTGCCCTGGGCCTCAGCCACGCTGCGATGGCCGGGTGCTGGCGAGCTGCTCGGCTTCCCAGTCCCTGCCTGCAGCTGGACCTGACCCTGGCCTTGCTTCTTATCTCCCATCTCTTCAAAAGGACACGAACACAGGAACAGGGAGCTGGCGTTTGTCCCAGCAGGAGCGGCCACAGCCCCTTCCAGGGCTGCCTCCCTGCTTGCCAGTGCCTCGGTGTGAGCATAAAGCACAAAAGGCTTCAGAGGAGGAGGGAGATGGGCTGCTGCAGCCCACCTTGTTCTCCTCTTTGGCCAGGTCCTGCTCACGCTTCATCTTAACCTCCTCAGCCCCAGGACTGTCAGGTGCCAGCCATGCAGTCACACCTCTAGTAAAGGAAACCAAATGCTGGAAGTGGACAGAAGGTGTGGGTTGGCTGCAGTGGTGAGTTCTGACCCCCCGCCCCAGCCCTGCACCCCTGGCCACCCAGCTGGGCTCAGCAGCTCAAGGGTGACGATGAAACCCAAGTGCACGGCCAGCAGCTGCCAGTAGTCAGGGTCAGGCTGCCATCCTGGGCCCTGAACGCTCTGTGTCTGAGGAGCAAAGTGCAGCAGGTACTGACCCAGCTTCCTGGCAGTAATCCCTGCTCCCGGCCTGGCGTGCTGGAGAACGGCAGACCCAGCCCTCAGCCGGCTTCTGCTGGGGCCTAAGTCCTGCAGGTCACCCAGCCCCGGGGGAATTTATTCTTCACAACAGCACCTCCCTCCACAACGGTGACAAGTGACCCTCCCCACTCCCCCGCATGTCCAGCACACGCCCAGCCCTGGCACGAGTGAGGGCCCCCAGCACCTCCGGGAGGTGAGAGGACAATGTGGACCTGGCTAAAAGTCGCTCTGCTAAAGAAAATGTTTGCTGTGGCAGAGAAAGGCAGAATCCAAGCCCAAGGAAGGAGCCAGCCAAGGCAGGAGCAAGCTCCCACCTGGTGCGGTGTTGCTGTGCAGGACAAAGTCCCCTGGTGCAGAGGCCAAGGAGAAGTTCACGCAGCCGTGACTGCTTGTGGACGTACCCGTAGTACACACGGGGCAGAAAATCAGAGGTGACGGCTGTGAGGAAGGCCTGGAAGCAGGGAGATGTGCTGCAGCAGATCCTGCAGCTGGGGGACACCCCATGCCCACCCTCCCTCATGCCCTGTGCTGCGGGGGTGGCTCTCTGCCTCTCCTTGCCCTCAGACAAACCAGACATGACACTGGGCTGGGCCAGCGGAGCTGCTCACAGTGCAGGGCCCCGATCCCTTCCCACAGGTACTGCCAGGCAAGGCCCAGAGCACCAGAGCTGCCCACAGTGGTTATAAAAGGAGATCAGGTTGGTCAGGCAGCACCTGCCCCTCCTAACCCCACCCTGGCTGGGTCTGAGCCCCTGGCCGTGCTGCAGGTGCTGTGTGATGACTCCAGATAAACTGTGTGACAAACAGGCCACTGCGGAGCCTCCATCTGGACATGGTGTTTGCGAGGACATTCCCAACCTGACCGTGTCACGGAGTCAACAGCGGCCAGCGAGTGGCTCACGTGGCTCCAGACTGCAGCAAACACTTCCTGGTAAAGCCTCCCCCCTAAAATAAAAAACACAGGCAGACTGAAGGCTCTTGTGTTAAGATTTAATAATAATAATAATAACAACATTTCAAAAACAATGAGTGCATTGTACACGAGATCTGGTTCCAGTGCTTTTTATTGACTGTTTGCCCTGTGTGTGTCAGTGTACTGAAGACCTGGGGAGTGGTGAGTGGATAAAAAACCCCGCTGGGACATTTCTTGAAGGAGGGCACGGGAGAGAGGGCAGCAAGAGGCTCAGAATCGAACGAATGTGGCATCGATCTGCCGGACAGTGGGGAGGGCCAGCATGATTTTGCGCCGGTACTGGGGATCCTTCTGCAAGGGGTTTCTCTCCAGGTATACAGTCTCCAAGTTCTTGGCTCCTTTCAGCTCATCCAGGTCGCTCCAGCTCTCCACGAGGTTGTCATTCATCTGCAGAGCACACACAGGCACGTTCACACCAACCCAGGCACCCCGGGGCCAGGCCAGGAAATTGTGGGAAGATGGGATTGAGCTACAGGACGTGGGACACTCCTGCTTTTGTTATTTGGAAAACGAGTGGAACGTGGGGATTGCTGCGTGATCTCAGGAAAATCAATGATGTTGTTGTGCCTACGGGAGCCCTACAGCCAGGGCAATGTTGCCACAACCCTGGACCCTCACTGTCATTGCTCTCAAAGATTGATTTTTTACCACACCACTTCGTGAACGTGATGCCCCCCAGTCTGCATTTTCTGTGCTTTCCATTAATGCTGCTGAGCCCTACCAAAGAGATCATTGCAAAGTTTTACCTCAGGGCATGAAAAACAGTCCCACCATTTGCCAGCTTTTCCTTGCTCAAGCCCTAGCTCCAGTACGCTTGAAAGCCCCTAATGTTTTGCTTTATCACTACAAGGATGATATTTTGATTGCTGCTACCACTCCTGCTGAAGCAGCAAGGGTAAAACAGTTGGTTATTGAGGCAGTAGAACAAAAGGGTTTGAAAGTAGCAAATGAAAAGGTGCAAGAGGAAGCCCCTTGGAAATACTTAGGGTGGAAAATTTTATATCAAACTATTCGGCCTTTGCAGCTGCAATCTCGAGGAGCCACACTCAATGATCTGCAAAAGCTCTTCTCTGCAGGCGTGTCCCAGGTCTTGTAGCTCAATTCCATCTGACCTCTGCCCACAGGAAATCAGCCGTGGTGCTGCATCCCTGCTGCCAGGGCCCCACCACTGCGTGGGCTTCACGCTCACAAACACCAGGAAAGACCCTGCCAGGCACCAGGCCAGTCTCTCTCTACACCATCTCCCACTCCAACGAGCATTTACGGGCTGGAAATCTTTATATCATAATTTACTTCCACTGTGACATCCATCTTTACTTCTATGCCTTCTCAGGAAACATCAAAAAAGGTCCCAAGCTGACAAGAAAAGCAACATTTTCTTCTCTACTCTACATAAATTTGCCCGCAAAAACTGCTTCTCACTCCAGAGAAAATGCCAAGCTCTCTGATTTGGGTTTCTCTGCCTCGTTGCTGGCTCAGCAGAGATATTCCCACACACAGGAATGAGTGATTCAGCTGCCCAACAAGGAAGCAGAGCTGTCCAGCCCCGAGACACCGGCATCCTTCGCTTTCGGGGTCACTACAGCAATGCCACCGTCAAATAAAATATTAAAAACCTCATTGGATTGTCTCATTCTGCTACAGCTCATCCCAGTGTTACTTCAGCCAACTCACTCAGCCTTCAGATGTCTCAGTCCCTCCACTGGGAAACTGCTACGGGACTATCACAGCGTCTAGGATTTTGAATTCTGTTTACTTAAGGTGTTCAAGGACATTTTTACGTGGCTTCAACTGTGCAGTGAAAAAAACCATAAATTGGGAGCTCCAACACTGGTTTCTGTTGAAAATTCTGCCCCGCTCCTTTTCAGACAAGTAAGTTTTTTTAAACATAATGCTGAAGTGGAGCAAAGCCAGGAGGGCGTTTTCTGGGCTCAGATAACAGATCCTGGCCAGTGCTCTGCTGTGACAAAGGGCTCTGAACACACTGGGGTTTCTGCAAAGGAATCCAGCCAAGTGCAGGTCTGGGCTGTCCTTTCAGTACAAGTGCAACCAGTGCAGGCACCTCCTCCCAGCAGAGCCAACAGCAAAGAGGGAGAGAGGAGGAAACCGCACAGGATCAGGCCAGGCCCCACAGCAGCCCCACTGCACTGCCCAAAAGCTGCCACGTTAAAGCCAGGGCTGCTCAGCTCCTGCCCCTGAAGGAGCTCCTGAGAGCAGGCACGGACAGGTAACACTGGCAGCTGCCTCCCAAGCCTCACTGCAAGACGAGGAGAACGATCCAGCAGCCTGGACTCCGGACTCCAGCTGGGTTTCATTTGAAGCTGCTCTCTCCACTCCTTGTCTCTCACTGTCTGCCCAAGAGTTTGAATCACTCCAAATGACAGAAATTACGCAGCAGAGCTCTCATCCTCAGCCTTGAATGCAGGAACTCTGCAAGAGCTACAGCACGTGCCAGCTCATGAACAGCTGCTGCTTTTGCTGGTTTTTTTCACACGAGCAGGTTTGTACACAGCTCCCAAACAGGGCACGGTGCTGCTGCTTCAGGTCAGGGCATCTCCGTGAATCTCCTGCCCTGACTTAGGAAAGCCAAAGAGCTCAGCAGCTCAGGGTGCCAGAAAGAAACAGCAGCGCTGCTAAGCTGTTATCCGCCTCCCAGGAACAGAACCAGAAGATGGTTTTGTTTCCTTCGTATTTATAACACCACAAACACACCAGCTCTGCTCTGAACAAGCTCCTGTTACCCTGTCACGCTCACTTACAGGAAGATGAGCTGCAGAAATAGGACGTGGGGCTGTCTGTGCTTACCCAGAACTCCTGCAGCTCTGTTAGGTGACTGATGTTCTCAATCTTCTTAATTCTGTTGGATGCAATGTCCAGCATTGTGAGTTTGTTCTAGACAAAGCAAACACAAAAATATTAGATCAGATTTCCTTTTGTCCTCTCTGTGCCGCTTTTCTCAGGCCTAGAGTTGTAAACTCTCAGGAGCAGACACGTTATTGCAGCTGCTCACATTCAGCTCAACTCTCACTGCCTGTACAGAACAAGGAATATATTTTCAGTTAAGCTGGGCCCCCCAGAAGCCATGTGACAAAAATGAAGGCAGGTACTGCCTGGATGGCAACTGCCAGCCAAGGGCTCCTAAAAAGTGAGCTTTCCTCAAAGTACCTTAAGAGGAGGATTAAAAATCACATCCCAAGTGTCCCCTTGAGCAGCAGAGTTGAACAAACACTCAGCAGCAGGAAACTCAACAATTTTAGAAAAGCTTTTGCTGGGTGAAAATGAAAATGATAGAGGCTTCCATGAAATCCATTCCAACCAGAAAACCAGACATGTACTGACAGGAAGGCAAGCTGTGTGCCACGGCTGGCCTCTCCTACTCCCAGCTCCACTTCTGTCCTGTTGAAAAGCACTCATGGTTGTCTGAAGGGCTGTGGCAGCAGCCAGCTGCGTCCAGGAGCCTTCCCGTGGCTGCTGCTTCAACCACAGCCTGGGCTTCCCTTCCCCACGTCATGAAAATAATTCTACTCCAGAGTATCTGGAGGAGCTTTACCCACACGAAATATTTTAACCTTTAACAAACACTTGGGTATTTGTGGTGTCTCAAGAGACTCAGGAACCCACAAATAACTGGGGAAACTGAGGAACAAAAACTTCCAGCAAAGCAGCTTAGGGCCACAGCTGTGCTGCAGAGTCAGCGAAAGCCTGCTCACGTTGTTCTCCAGTCCCTCGATGACTTCGATGCCGTTGTGGCTGAGGTACAGCTCCCGCAGATTCACCAGGCTCTGCAGCCCCTCAATCTTGGTCAGGCGGTTGTTCTGCAAGTGCAGCAGGCTGGTCAGCACCACTCCGAACAAACCCAGACCCGCGGGACTCACTGGGGGAAACCCTTTCTCTAAGGTATGGCTGGGAAGAGGAAATACTCTGCTCGGGCCCACAGTGATCCCGTGCACTCAGCACTTTGATTTCTCCACCACTGACGCATGAGGGAGTTCCATGGGCGTCCCAGTCTCCAGGAAGGATCAGACTCTGATTCTTCCCATCAAAAGTTGCAGCCTGGAAGTTTTCCACCTGGTGTCTTTACAAACAACAGGCCCGTGAGTGAACAGCGTTCATTTTGCAGCTGTTTATAAACGGGGTGCTCAGGGAGGACGTCACACCACCCGAACTCCACTGCAGCCAATTCTTTCTGTCCTGCAGAGCAATGGTGCACACAGGTACCACAGGATACGTGCTGCCAACAGCTTTAAGAGGTACCAGAATGCACAGTAATTATCACATGGATAATGAGACCTGGTGAAAGAAATTGGCTGAGTATCTTTAATTCCACCTTTTAAAAAGGAACAAGCTTTTTAAAAGCTCATTAAGGACAGACTGCATTTAGCACAATTTACATTTGTTGCCTCTTCAGTAAGAAGGCAGTGACACCGAGCCATGGCAAGGGCTCCCGGGTGTGACACTTTTGATGTTACTGTAATCAGTGTTTCAGGAAAGAAATGGGGGACGACACTCATTTCCTGTTCTTTCTTCCATAAACATCAAGTATTTGTTTTGTAAGTTTATCAATTTTAAGGAGCATGAAAGGATGAAAAATGACAACACAAAGAATATCACCCTTCCTTCCAGCACGGGAGTCTGACTCTAACACTGCACACCCGCGAACGGGGGTTACAGGAAGGCTGGAGAGGGATTTTTCACAGGGGTGTGCAGTGATAGGACGGGGGGGAATGGCTTTAAGCTGAAGGAAGGCAGGTTTAAATCAGATGTTGGGAAGAAATTCTCTGTCAGGGTGGGGAGGCACTGGCACAGGGTGCCCAGAGAAGCTGTGGCTGCCCCTGGATCCCTGGCAGTGTCCAAGGCCAGGCTGGACGGGGCTTGGAGCAGCCTGGGACAGTGGGAGGTGTCCCTGCCATGGTAGGGGTGGCACTGGATGGCCTTTGAGGTCCCTTCCAACCCCAAATCTGTGGTTCAGAAGAGCTGATCCTGAATCTCGGGGGGGTTCAGCTCACCGAGGCCGTTCAGGACACAAGCAGTACCTGTATGCTGAGCACAGTCAGGTTTGTCAGCGCATCCAGGTTCTGGAGCTTGGTGATTTTATTCTTCCCAAGGAACAGACTGTCGAGATGAGCCAAGGTGTCGATGTTTTCAATTACCTGTGAATCGACCAGAGGAGACAGTGTTACTGCAGGGATGCAAAACTCCAGCTGGCGGAGGCGGCTGTCACTTTGTACCCACATTAAAACCATGTGGTGTGTCCTGGGTGGAAGACACTCATTTGCAAAGCGAGAAGAAATCTGCCACTAGTGAATGGAAAGAGAATCTGGGAAGGTAAAACCCCACAATTTGTAAATTTAGTCCTGCACATCGGTGACTGCATGAGACAGAGGCAAGTTGTTCAGCTCCTGTGCCATGAGCAAAGTTAACTGTCTCGCAGGTGGAGGTGTTAAGAGATTGAACTGCGGGCTGTACAGTCATGCTCCTGGCAGAACACACCCACACCAGGCTGAGCGATGTGCACTTTTGAAATCCAGTGAGGAGAAAAAAGGATCTCTCTGGAGCATCAAATGTCGCACTGTATGGACACAAAGAAAACACACGTAGCCGAACCAGGCCGAGGAGCCGAAGAAGAGAGAGCCAAAGGAGAGAGAGGGCAGAACCCTCTGACCTTTATTTATATGTTCTTAGAAATCACCGTGGATTGGAGGTAGAAATTACCACCTCTCAATCACTCTGGTCAAAGGAAAAATCCATCCCATGTCTCCGCCTCGGAGAATGGAATGAAAACAACAAGGACATTTAGCAAAACCATGGCCATGTTTACAACAGCATGCATGAGAAAGTATTACAGCAAAGAGAAACATTGAAAAACTGCAAAACTCAGGACAACAATCAAGGATATTGCAAAGGAAAGGAGAAAGCGTGAACAGAAAAGTGAAAACAGGAAAAAAGAGAAAAGGGCAGGATTACAAAAGGCTCCTGCAAGCAAAAGGAAACATTTCTACTTTGCAGGAAAAAGCTTCTGAATTAAAAAACCAAGATGCTGTTAGAAGAGACAAAGATTTCACAACCAGACTTGAGCTCACGGTCAAACACCAACATGGACACAGACACGCCCAGAGCTGTGTGTCTGTGCTCAGGGGGTTGTGACAGCTCAGCTTTTCCTCGTGTTTCTTGCCTGCCAAGGTTTCAAAGTGTGCTGGTGAGCCAGGCCACTGAGTGCTGGCACCACCTAAATCCCTCTGTGTGTGTGTGCACATCCTCCTGTGCATGTAATAAAATAAGGAAGAAGAAGATGGACACACAGGAAAGGTAAGAAGCTTCCAACCTCCATCCCACAGCTGCCAAAAGACTGGACATGCAGTGTTAATCACCTCAAATTTGCATTCACACCCCCTTTTAGCCTATGGACTCAGCCCTGTTTTGACCTTGCATGAAAAATTACAGATTTGTTGCTCACTGGCAGCTTCTCCAGCCCTGAGGAGGAACCACTGATGGCTCAGGACAGGGAGAGGAATGGAACAGATGGACATGAGGGGACAAAATCCTCAGGAACAAGTAAAGAAGTGCTTATATTACAGTTGCCTCAGTCCAACTTTTGGAAAAAAGCATTAAATACGTCAGCTGGAGCATGAAGTTCTGCTCCCCACCATTCACTCAGAAGAAACAGAGCAAAAAGTGCTGAGTAGCCCATGAGGCACCTCAGAGCCAAGAACACTGCCTGGAGAGCCCACAGGCTTGTACCCTGAAGAGTCAGGGGTATTCCCACCTGAGAGGAACACAGCTGAGCCACCCTACACCACGAGAAAACCAGCACAGGAGTCCCAGGTGCCCACAAACAGCACCAGGGGTCTTTGTGCCAAGGCACAGGTTACTCACTCCACTAGAAGCATAGAGCACTTTTGAAGAAATCAAAATAGAATTAAGAGACAAAGAGAAAAAACCCCACTAAAAATAAAGTAATTTAAGAAGCTTGTGTTACCTATACAGTGATAATTTTGGGGATTCCTTTGTTTGTTCTGTTAATCTGCTCAGGCTCAACATGGAGAAAACACAAATAAAATAAATCTCACTTCTTTGTTAAGATATTCCTTGGCTTGACAACATTACTATGTACCACCTAAGCATAAATTCAGAAATCCAGCTGATTTCTTTTTTTTTCCCAGAAAATAATGATGCTTAAACACAGAACTCAGTACAGTTCAACCCAGCTTTTGTAACGTAAGGATCAGCGTGCTGAGCCTGTGCTGCTTCTGAAAAAAGCCAAGTGCTTCCCTCCACAACTGCTGTTCCCCCATCCTGTGCAAACTCCCAGGCTCCTAATCCCTCATCTGACCTGGCTGATGTTCTCACACTCTCGATTTATTCCCCTGAATAATTTCATTTCCAAAGCAGAAATTCCTGAAAAAAAAAATAAAAAAATTCAGTCCAGTTTAGCTTTAGGAGCAAATCAAAATTTTTCCTCCTCAAAAAAAGCAGCACACATTTGTGCCTTAGAGGGCTGTTTATAACAGCTGAAATTTCCTGCTTTTCTACAAAGACAACTGGTGTTCCATAAGTCCTGAAATAAAAAGGACAAACAGATCTTGTCCTAATCTGTTCTTTCAGCATAACAAGTAATTTCTCCGAGACTATAAATGGGCAGCACCAACTTACACTGACTAAAATGAACTCATCTGAGTATTTTCGACAGAGCACGTCATTAAAAAAGCTTTTTAAAAAAAGTTTATTTTGCATGTTGCAAGTCTTTTGTGCCATCTGTCTGACCAGTTCTCTCATGAAGTGAGCAAATACAGAGAATGATACCTTAGGGACAGGAGAGACCACTCATAACTCCTCTCCTGCACAGATTTTAAACTGAAAAAGTCACAAACTGCACAGCAAAACCCAAAACCAGCAGTACAGTACCAAGTTTCAGGTTTTAAAGGCATTTCAGAGCAAAGCCTCAAGAAAATCTTTTTCCTCAACGAGACTGCCAATTGCACCTGCAAACCAAACTCATTTTGCATTGCACAGGTTCCACCGACTCAGCACCAGTCTGCAGAAAGGCAAGAGAAAACAACTGCTGGGTGTGATGGGCTTGGCTCTCCAGCAAGAAGAAACCACCGCCTGCAGAAGGAAACACACAGGGGATGCACGAGTTCATTAAGACAAAAATTCCCAAAGAGTGATTCAGTACAGAACGGAAGGCTCCAGCATGCACAGCCACAAGCACAGAGAATGAGGGGAACAATAAAAACCAAAATTGCAAACCAAAGCCGATGCGGTCGCTGCCAGGAAATGCCAACCTCGTGCCACAGAGCTCAGAACTCTCACAGAGCAAACCTACCCGAATCCGATTGGATCCCAACTCTAACATCTGTAGCATCTGCAAGTTGCTCAAATTCTCGATTTTGCTGATTTTGTTGTTGACAAGGAAGAGTTTTTTAAGTTGGGTAAGCCGATCTAGCCCTTCAATGTGTCGCAGAACATTAAAGGAGATGTCCAGGACCCTGAGGTGAACAAAGCAAAGGTCTCATCAGTCCACCGGGCACAGATGCCTCTGAAAGATTGGGGGGGAATCTCCCTGTCTGCAGAGATCAAGCCTTTGCTAGGCCTTGAAGCTAAAATCACGAGTGTCATTTCTTTTGATCAGAAAACACAAGAAATATAACTTTCAAAATACTTCTGTAGGGTGTCAGAAAGAAAAATAAAGAAAAAAAAAAAGAAAAAAAAATCATCTGCTACATGCAGAAATCAGCCATTATTTTGTCCAGCCCACTGTGGGAGGAAGCCAATCTGCATTTCCCACACTCTGCCTCTGACAGGACCATGGCAAGGCCGTCCATGGGCAGCAAATCACAGCTGTGATTGTGAGAAGGGCAGTCCTCCCCCCAAAAAGTGGGAACAGCTTTGTAATCTATCTCCAGAGGGATCCCAGGAGAGTGCTAGAAACTCAGAAACCTGGAAGGGCACTTACTCCTTCCCTAACACCCTTTAAAAAAAAAAAAATCATAACTTTACTGAAACCTCTTGTCATTTTTGCAGAAATAAAACCCTGTCCCACAGGTTTGCAAGAGCAAAGGGGGCCTGAGAGCTCCCACAGCTGCACGGGGAAGCTGCAGCCGCCTGTCATTGTCACTGCCTAACACTGCACAGGCTGCATTTCCAGCTGCCTGTCCCCTGGGGAGCTTCAGGACAGTCAAATTATTCTACTGCCCAGGTCAAATATCAATAGAGCACAGATATTATCCTCCACAGAGCACCAGAACAAATCCTGAGAGAGGCCTGGGTGATAAACACGGGAGTAAGCGCAGCATGAGCAACACAGAGAGCAGCAAACCACCCCCAGGCTGATCCTGGAGATTCCCCTGGACTCACTCGAGTTCCACCAGCGACTCCAAGTTCTCAATCTTCCGGATCTGATTGTCATAGAGATCCAGCTCCCGCAAGGTCTGCAGCTGCTCCAGGTTCTCGATGTGCTTAATCAAATTCTGACGGAGACACAGAGTCTGATCGTTGAGGAGAAGTTCAAAAAGAAACAGGAAAATGGAGATGAGGGATTGCATGTGGTGCCTTTTGCCTTACAGACAATAAGGGGGGGGTGTGAGGGTTTCCCCATTAAATTTTGCTGGGAATTTGTTTGGTTGTTGGTGGTTTGTTGGGGTTTTTTCGGTTTTGAGTTTTTTGGGTTTTTTTAAATACTGTATTTTCTTAGTTTACTGCAATCTACAGATGGAAATCTCTCAACCACAACGGCCAGACACCGTAACAGCAGCCCAGAGAGGCTGCATGATCTCTGCCCTCGGAAATGCTCAAAAGCTGAACTGGAGAAGGCCTTAAGCAACCTGTTCTAACTGGGCTTTACCAGAGACCTCCGGAGATCCTTTCCCATCCTTTCCCACCCACGTTATCCTGTGTTCAGTCTGCTGGGCTGGTCCAGGATGTCTCTAGGGTGTGCCCTGATTGCCTCTCACCCACTTCCAAACCAAACTTGCAAAATCCCAGGGTTTTTATTACTACTTGACAAATAGGTAAACGCTACCTCCTTCAGCTGAAAATGAAGCGAACTCACTAAGACCTCAGCCAAAAAAAGATTCTACCTGTCCTCTTCTAGGTTAGATCCACAAAATCCCCAGCTCCAAGAGGCATTCTCTATTCCCCAGAACTGTTACCTTCACTTTCTTGAGCACCTCAAATCCTTCAATCTTCCCAATTCGGAAATGATTCAAGTCAACGTCCTTGAAGAGAAACGGAGGGGTTTAGCAGTTGTTTCAAAACAAATCTGGTGTTTAAAGACCAGCCTGGTACTTTGTTCTAAGGGAAATTACAGTCTTACAAAATGGGTAGCTCGTTAAAACTTCCCTTCAAAGAGCATTTGTACAATGGGTTTGGCACAGGATTTTACCACCACAGCTGAGGCACGTGGCCTAAACCTGTCAGCTGCAAATGCAGCACCTGCAAAAAGGCAACAGCCCTTTCCTGAGCCTGAGCATTGCCAAAATCAGAAAAATTCGGAATTTTGAGATAGAAAATTCTTGGTTTTGCATCAAGTTCTCTTACCTACTTTGCTAGGGCTTAACAGGAACACAAGCTGCCATTTCCAGCTCCAGGCCTGAGCTGAGCAGGAACCACTGACAGTTTGAACAACCAGTGGCTCTGTGAACGTTAATTCTGCACTGGCCATCAGCTGATGCACTTCACCTCTGTGCTGTTCAGCCCCTGATACTTTAATTTTGCAAGTCAGAGAGAAACAGAGCACTTCCCCACACGAGCTCAAAACCTCTGCTGCTAACGGAGCTCAGGAGGCTGCTGATGCCAAGGCACCGGGCTGGGAAGTCACTGTAAGTGCCTGTTCCAAATCAGGGATCACTGAACATATCCTCTCAAGCTGGGAGCCCATCTTGCTGCACAGACACGCTTTCAGTGCCTCTATGCTTAATTTAAAATTCTAAAGCACTAAGAAAATGTTTCAGCTAGTGAGTGATCAAGAGTGAAACACCTCTACTTCTAGTCTACAGGCTCGGAGCCAGTTCTGGGGAGGATCACCTTCAGAAGAATTAGATCTTTGAACCAGGTTTCAATACTTGCCTTTGCCTACCTTCGCTTCCTGCCGTATAAAGCCCGTAAGGACAAAAATCTGCCTTTACCTCAGCTTCTGGGTCCAGGCTAATAGTCTCCATGTCCACTGGGGTCTCCGCTTCTCCTGCAGGAGAGGCAAACACATCATGAACTTCGGCACCAGGCAGTCAAAGGCAGGATACAGCTAACACCCGGAGAGAGCAAACGCTCCTCAGGAGCAGAAACGCGTGAGATGCGCAGTTCAGACGTTCTGCTCCATCCAAACCACACTGCACCTGCTCAGTTTTCGATGGGACAGCTACTCATGGGGAAAAAAAGCTTTCTCAACAGCAGAATTTTATGCTCAGATGCAAAAGACACAGAGGTCAGCACCTTGCCCAATGTGCCTGTGTGCTGGATGCTTTTCCTCCACACCATCATCCCTTCGAGGATACACCCTCCAAAGGGTCTGAGCTCCCCTGACAACAAAACCCTGCCAAGAAGGAATCTCAGCACCTCGTGAGACGACCAGGAACGACCAAGCACCTCAGCAATCCCACCGTTCAGCTTTTATACATTAGCACTGTGCCACTTCATGCCACTGCTGTGAACATTTCTGCGTGGATCTCCCCTCCTCTGTTTGGCTGAACTCTCTGCTGTGCCAGACAACACTGTTTATCCCACTGCATGCATTTCCTTGGGAAACGCTTTTACAGCTCTGGGAGACACCCCAGCGTTTGCTGCGCTTCTACCACAGCACGGGAGGGAGGGAGGGAGGGAAATTCACTGGAGAATTCATGCTGAATAATTCATGCCAACTTGCTGGAGATGGTGTGCCGGTCACAACAATTTCTGAAGAAAAACAAAGCCTAATTCAGCTCTGCAAAGCTGACATAAAACATGCAAGCTTTTTTTTTTCACTCCAGGTGAGGAGCTTCTGCATGCACTACTAAAAACTCGAGCAGCTTTAATTACAGCCACATCCCAAAGGCTTTGCAGTAACTCCTGCATGTGTGCAAGCTCGCTCCCTGAACCCAGCAGCGGTGATGATTTTCACAGCCCAGCATGGTTACAACATCCCTGTAAATGCCAAATGTTCCCATTTAATGAGTGTTTTTCCTGCTAATGCTTGGCCTTGTGAGCAGCAGTGTGGGCACAAACAGTACCAGCACCACCACTTTTAATGCCACCACCCAATCCAAGGGTTTGATGGGCCACAGATCGTCCCTGACCTTCCTGTATTTGGGCTGCTGCTCTTGCCTGGGCACTCAGACACAAGAGAGACTCCCTGAACTGATCCACAGAAGTTACGACTGAAAAAGCAATCCTCACATTCTAATTTTTTTTTTTTTTCTTACAGCACAAATTAGCAGGAAACATAAATTATATTTTGGGAATGCAAAACGAGCTGGGGGACGTTGAATTGCAGAGAGAAATGCCACCCAAACTGACACACGTACATGTGCCTGTCAGCGGGCAACGCTTGCATTTCCTGATTTTAGCTCCAGATCAGGAGCTGGGCGCTTCAGCCAGGGACTGGGACACGCTGCTGCTGCCAAGGCTGTAGCTCTTTGAGCTGTTTCTTGGGTGCAAATCTGCCAGTGAGGAGTTCTCCAAGCCAAACAAGCAGTCCTGCTGAATTGACAGCCCACAGGAACGGTGCCCAAGTTTGGAACAGCAGTTATTGGAGATATCACATGAAAAAATCCAAATTATGCCCCCTGTATTGGGTCATACTGGCAGTAACTTCGTGTTCATGGTGAAGAAATCTTTTGAGTTTCAAGTCCTTTGACACTTTAAAGTTGTCCAATGGTAAAACCAATCACGCACTTGGTAAAAAAAGTCAATAAAAAAACCCCATTCAGGTAAAAAATATTCTTTGTTTGGCCACCAAGCTTGAATATTTTAATTTACAAACATCTGATTTAGGCAATGTGTTAAATGCTCTGTTCTGTCAAAGGGTAGCTCCTCTGAATTTTGACATGTGGCTTTGAGAGACCACTCATGATGGTCAGCGTGGAGAACAGCACTCAAACCCAAAAGTGCAAAGCCAAATCACACAGGACACATATTGAATTCATGAAAATAAAATAAATTTATAGCTGAGCACACAGGCGCTGCTGTTGTGTAATAAACCAACTCTCATGAAGCCTAAACTGTGTAAAAAGCCCACAGCAGCCTGAGTGAGATGTGTATCTGATATCAGCTGTAAATCAGTCTCGGTATGAAAATGTTAAAATACATTTTCTCTCGAAGAAAAGGAACAAAAAAGAAAAAGGAAAAAGAAGAGAAAAATCGTTCTAGCAAATTTACAGTCATTTATATGTTATTTTATTTATGAACTGACTGGATATAAAAAACTCCAAACTGACCCTCCTAGAAACACTTTACAGCCAGGACTGCAACTTCCCCTGCGAGCTGCTTCACTCCACACTTCCCAACACTGCACGTTTCTCGGGGGGGAAAAACCATCACTCGGGCAGCGAAGTTTCCTCAGTGAATTTTTGTGTGACCCGTTCCTGCAAGCCACACGCCTCGGCAGAGGTAGGAAAAGGAAAAATCCACCATTCAGAAAACCCAAATTGCACAGCAGGAACAGTCATTACCGAGTTACGTAAGTTCACAGCACCACGAGCATTTCAATCAACAAAAAGCCCAACTACACTTTTTAAGTGCATATGCATGAAGAATATTATAAATAGCTCAGTTCTAAGCTTTCTAAGCAGAGGCTCTGTTCCTCAGAGAATTAGCTAAATGATGAATTTGAAATTTCAGCTGCTCAAGCTCTTTCTGCTTGAGATTTTTCTGTGGGAAAAAAAAAAATGTGGAAAAGTCTGCATTTTCCTTTCAGCTGAGAAACTCGAAGCTGGCTGGCGGAAACTATCTCAAATATTCAAAAATTATTCCTCTGCTTGGTTCCTGCGTGCTTACAGTTTGGAAAGAGCAACAATGCAGTCATTCTATGAAACAGCACACAAATGTAATTCAGCAAACCAATCTGAACGCGTTTTTCTTGCTTTCACCACAGCAAAAGCACATCCCTTCTGTGTTTCCTTTCATAAAATCCCCAGGGGAACAACGTGCAAAATGCAACCTCCAACACGCAGCTGAGCAAACCCTCAGGACTGCAGGCTTGCCAAGGAAAGCTCGGCCTGATCTGCTTGGTTGTATCAATTTTACAGTGCTTGGGATGCACAGTTTGCAAAGTGCATTTCTTTATTAACATTCAGGGGGTTTCAATTATCAACAACTAATTAGA
This sequence comes from Pomatostomus ruficeps, assembly GCA_013400735.1. Classification (NCBI taxonomy): domain Eukaryota; kingdom Metazoa; phylum Chordata; class Aves; order Passeriformes; family Timaliidae; genus Pomatostomus; species Pomatostomus ruficeps. The sequence goes on from VYZT01052789.1 coordinate 41,257, forward strand.
ACCTCTATGGAGTGCATTTCTTTATGAGCTGAGATCTGAAATTCTGGTAATAATTTACTAATTTGAAAAATACTTTGGCAAATCCCAGCGGGCAAGGTTAAGATGAGGAGGGATCCACCGTCGATGCGCAGCAGTCATAAAAAATTTAAATTTGTTTCATTATTTCCCTTCCCTTTCCCTACTCACACAGACATCTCTGTCCAAAGAATGATTTTACACCTCAGACTGCACCAAAAGCTCGGCTCAAACCACCACACACTCTGCAGGAATGGATCTGCTCTGACAAGCTCCATGCGAGCCACTGAAAACCCTTCCACCAGACACTCACAGGCTCAAAAAATCTGCCAATGTCTCTACCCCACATGGTAAAATGAACAGTAAAATCAGGAGGAAAAGTTTAAACCCGAGAGGATTCAAAGATATAATTTTGATATGTCTCAGGACTTTAATTTACATTAAAAAAATAAAATTGACAGGTTCCTTCAATCCACCTGGAAACAGTCTTTTGTTGCCTGACAAAGGAACCTGGCAATTCTTTAGGCAAAAAAAAAACGACATAAAAGAAGGCAGGATTGAGAAAAGCTCCTTGTGATTGCTTCTAATGAAAATTTCCATAAAAGAAAAATGTGAACAAAGACAGTTTGCATTTTGATATTAAATATTTCCAAGAGAAACACGGACGGGTAAATAAAGAAGGAAAAAAAAAAAAATCAAAGGTCTAATATTAGCAGTTCCATAAAAAGCAGGCGACTTTATTCTAGCAGCGGCAGCACCGGAGTTTATTTAAATCTCAAGCAGGTTCCCGTGGACAACTGACACAACCGCGGGGCTGAGGCGGTACCTGCGGAGTTCTCGCCGTTCTGCTCATCCCTCAGGCTCTGCTGGCTGAGCTCTGTCACCAAGCGCACCGCCTGCTTCCTCCCCTCCTCGTCGCCCGACTCCTCCGACTCGATCCGCTTGTCCACTGCACAAGACACAGAAAAGCAGCGTTAGGGCATTCCCAGCGGCGGGGCACCGCGGAGGAGCAGCAAGCAGAGATCATAACCAGGATTCACAAAAAAAACAACAAAAACCCGACCACGCGGTTAGTAGAAATCCTAAGTTAACTAAATGAAAGGTTTAGTCTTAAATAAAAGGCCTCTTACCCCTTGTTTCTACTTTGTTTTTGGATGCACTTTTTCCTCCCATCACATCTTCCTAAAACCAACAATCTGGGAAGAAGACTGGAGGAAAAAGGAAATTTCTTAGATCAATGAAGTGCAATTCCAAAGATTACGGAGATGGAATTAGAACTATTACATTTTAAGAGCTCTTAGGTTAAAAAAATAAAAAATAAAAATCAGTGAGGCTTACAATAGTACCAATGACACGGAGAAGTGAAGGCATCAATAAAAAAAAAAATCCTCACAGATAAAAGCAACGGTCTCCCCGGAACAACCTGCCAGATCCCTTCACGTTTGCCGAGCCACAGCTGCGGTGGCCACCCTGAGCCTGGACCAGGAGCTCCTCGCTCCTCGCTGGCCCCCCTGAGTTTTTGCTTTTACTAGGAGACTAAGGAAAACCAGCGCTATCCAGCAGGTCTCTTCCTTATTACCTTTATTTTTTTACCTCACGGCCATCTCCACAACCCCACTCCTTATCCCTCTGGCACACGGAGCCCCCGAGC